>PITA01008854.1:0-81561 GCA_004023965.1 Spilogale gracilis | reverse complement strand
CTCCACCCCCTCCCTCCAAGTCCCTCAGTTTGTTTCTGTGTCCAAAGTCTCTGTTGTTTCGTTTCCCTCCCTAGATTACCCTAGTTCCCATTTACTTTCCTTCTCCCACTGTCCTCCAGTTTACCCCTCAGGCACCGCAAGTAAGTGAAACCATGCAATACTTGACTTTCTCTTCTTGGCTTATTTCACTCAGCATAATCTCTTCCAGTCCAGTCCATGTTGCTACAAAAGTTGGGTATTCATCCTTTCTGATGGAGGCATAGTATTCCATTGTATATATGTACCACATCTTCTTTATCCATTCATCTGTTGATGGGCACCTTGGCTCTTTCCACAGTTTGGCGATTGTGGCCATTGCCGCGATGAACATTGGGGTGCATATGGCCCTTCTTTTCACTACATCCGTATCTTTGGGGTAAATGCCCGGTAGTGCAATTGCAGGGTCATAGGGTAGCTCTATCTTTAATTTTTTAAGGAATCTCCACACTGTTTTCCAAAGCGGCTGCACCAGTTTACATTCCCACCAACAGTGTAAGAGGGTTCCTCTTTCTCCGCAGCCTCTCCAACAATTGTTGTTTTCTGTCTTGTTAATTTTGGCCATTCTGACTGGTGTAAGGTGGTATCTTAGAGTGGTTTTGATTTGAATTTCCCTGATAGCTAGTGACGCTGAACATTTTTTCATATGTCTGTTGGCCGTTTGTATATCTTCTACGGAGAAGTGCCTCTTCATGTCTCTTGCCCATTTTTTGATGTGTTCATCTTCTTTTTGGGTGTTGAGTTTGAGTAGTTCTTTATAGATCCTGGATACCAGCCCTTTGTCTGTAGTGTCATTTGCAAATATCTTCTCCCATTCTGTGGGTTGCCTCTTTGTTTTGTTGATTGTTTCCTTTGCTGTACAGAAGCAAAGCAGTATATTTTTATCCTTTGTGTAAATACCTAGTAGTGCAATTGCTGAATCATAGGGTAGTTCTGTTTTTAACTTTTAATGAAACTCCAAACTCTTTTCCAGAGTGACTGCACCAGTTTCCATTCCCACCAACAGTGTAAGATATTTCCCCTTCCTCTGTATCCTCACTAACACCTGTTATTTCCTGTGTTAATTTTAGCAGTTCTGATTGGTGTGAGTAATAACTCACTGTAGGTTTGATTTGTATTTCCCTGATGATGAGTGTGTTGAGCGTCTTTTCATGTGTCTGTTAGCCACCTGGGCGTCTTTTTTTTTTTTTTTTTTTTTTTTAAATATCTATTCACGTCTTCTGCCTGTTTTGTAACTGGGTTATCAATTTTCTGGGTGTTGAGTTTGATAAGTTCTTTGTAAATTTTAGATACTAACCCTTTATCAGATATGTCATTTGCAAATAGGTTGCCTTTTAGTTTGTTAATTGTTGATTGTTTTCTCACCTGTGCATAAATTTTTTATTTTGATGAAGTCCCACTAGGTCGTTTTTGCTTTTGTTTTCCTTGCCTCCAGAGATGTGTCTAGTAAGAAGTTGCTATGACCAATGTCAGAGAGGTTACTGCCTGTGTTCTCTTCTAGGATTTTGATGGTTTCCTGTTTCACAGTTAGAACTTTCCTTCCTTTTGATGAAAATTCTGTCTAGTTTTTCCAGCACCATGTGTGGAAGAGACTTTCTTTTTTCCCATTGAATATTCTGTCAAAGATTGACCATGTAGTCGTGGGTCCATTTCTGGGCTTTCTCTTCTGTTCCATTGTCCTGTATGTTTTCATGCCAGAACCATTTTGTCTCAATGGTTACAGCTTTTTAATATAGCTTGAAGTCCAAAACTGTGATGCCTCCAGCTTTGCTTTTCTTCTTCAAGCTGTATTTGGCTATGAAAGGTCATTTGTGGTTCCATACACATTTTAAGAGTGTTTATTGTAGCTCTGCAAAAAAAGTTCTGTTTTTTTTTTTTAAGACTTTATTTATTTATTTGAGAAAGAGAAAGAGAGTGTGAGCATGAGAGGGAAAGGGTCAGAGGGAGAAGCAGGCTTCTCATAGGCAGGGAACCTGATGCAGGACTCGATCGTGGGATTCCAGGATCATGACCTGAGCCTAAGGCAGTCACTTAACTGACTGAGCCATCCAGGTGCCCCCCAAATTTTGGTATTTTGATAGGGATTGCATTAAATGTGTAGGTTACTTTCTATAGCATAGGCATTTTAACAATATTTGTTCTTCCAATCCATGAGCATGGAATGTTTTTCCATTTCTTTGTGTCCTCTTCAGTTTATTTCATCAGTGTTCTATAGTTTTCAGAGTACAGATCTTTTGCCTCTTTGGTTAGGTTTATTCCTAGATGTTTTATTGTTTTTGATGCAGTTGTAAATGGGATTAATTCTTGAGTGCTCTTCCTGCTGCTTCGTTCTTGGTGTATAGAAATGCAGCAGATTTCTGTATGCTGATTTTGTATCCTGCAACTTTGCTGAATTCGTGTTATCAGTTCTAGCAAAATTTTTTGGTGGAGTCTTTAATGTTTTATGCATAGAGTATCATGTCGTTTGCAAATAGCGAAAATTTGACTTTTTGCCTGCCAATCTGTATGTCTTTTATTTCTTTTTGTTGTCTGATTAATGTGACTGGGCCTTCCATTACTATATTAAATAACATGGTGAGAGTGGACATCCCTGTCTTGTTCCTGACTGTAGAGGAAAAGCTCTCAGTTTTTCACCATTGAGAATGACATCTGCTGTGGGCTTTGGTATATGGCCGTTATGATGTTGAGGTATGTTCCCCCTATCCCTGCTTGGTTGAGTGTTTTTATCAAAAATAGATGCTGCATTTTGTCAAATGATTTTTCTGTATTTATTGAGAGAATCATATGGTTCTTATCCTTTCTTTTATTAATGTGGTGTATCACATTGATTGATTTGTAAATATTGAGCTACCGCCACAGCCCAGGAATAAATCCCCTTTGGTTGTGGTGAAGAATTGTTTTAATGTACTGTTGGATTTGATTTGCTAGTGTCTTGTTGAAAATTTTTGCAGCCATGTTCTTCAGGTATATTGGCCTGTAATTCTCCTTTCTAATGGGGCCTTCAGCTCAGGTAGTGATCTCAGGGTCGTGGGATTGAGTCCATGTCAGGCTCTGCACAAGTCTACTTGTCCCTGTCCCTCACCCTGTCCCTTTCTGCCCCTCCCCCTGCTCTTGCATGTGCTTGTTTGTATGCTCTCTCTCTCTCTTTCAACTAACTAAATAAGTAAAATATAAATTCATCAACATGTTAAAAGGTTCATACACCACGGTCAGTTGAGATTTATTCCTGGGATACAGTGATGGTTCAACATAAGCAAATCAATAGTTGTTGTCTTTAACATCATTAATTTATGGCAGGCAAATTTTACCTCAGTAAAAAAAAAAATTAAGGTTGTAATAATGTTTTATATTGAATGAGACTAGAGAAACACAACAACTAAATGGAATATCTGATCCTAGAACAAATCCTAACTGTAGAGAAAAAATTCTAAAGAACAATATTGTGGCCAAAGCAGTCTTGAGAAAGAACAAAGATGAAGGCATCATGCTTTCTGATTTCAAACTATACTACAAAGTAATCAAAATAGTATGGTACTGGCACAGAAACATATAGATCAATGAAATAGACTGGAGTCCAGAAATAAACCCATTCTTATTTGGTTAATTAATCTACAAAAAAGGAGGCAAGAATATACAATGGGGAGAAGACAGTCTTTTCAATAAATGATGTTGGGAAAAGTGGACAACTTCATGCAAAAGAATGAAACTGGACCACTTTCTTATACCACATAGAAAAATAAACTCTATTTTAGTTTTTAGAGTTTAGGTGGATTAAACACTTAAATGTAAAACTTGAAACCATAGAACTCTTAGAAGGAAAATTAGGGAGTAAGCTCTTTCACTTTGGTCTTAGCTGTATTTTTTTTTTTATTCATGTCCTTAGCTGAGAGCAACATCCTTTGATATTTATTTCTGTGCAGTATCTCTCAGTCTGAGACTTGTCCTTATTTTATGTCATTTTTTGACAGAAATTTTCAATTTAAAATAATGGAATTATTAATCTTTTAATTTGTGATCTGTGTATTTTACATTTTTCCTATCTGAATTTTTAAAGATACTCTGTGACATCTTTTAATGAAAGTTTTACTGTTTCTTTATAGTGACCATGTCAGCTTTCAGAGAGCTTGTCAGTTCACTGAAACATTTTTGAGTGCCTACTGTATAGTCCATGCTTGGCAGGGGAGATACAGCAGTGTATAAGGCCCAGTGTTATCTTTGAGGGACTCACATTTTAATGAAGGGGACATCCAGGAAAATGGAGAGGAACAAAAGAAGCAGAGTTATCTAAATGAAAGAAGTGTTGTGAGAGTTAGGGTAGTTTCCTATTGATCATACAAGTGTGAGTGGTGGCAACTGGGGTTGGAAATATGGATGTAAAACCATAAAGATACTTTGACATTGTGCTCCACCTTAATCTAGTAGTCAGGTGTCTTCAAACATTTTTAGCATCAGAACCCTGACTTCAAAGGAAATTAATGGTAGCAACCACAATAATTATAATAATAATCATTTCAGCTAATGTATTTTGATTATTTACCATGGTACCATTCTGGGAATTCCATGCATTATCTCATTTCTTCTTAATAGCAACCATGTAAGATAGGTTTATAAAATTATCCTCATTTTACCAACTGAGGCTCACAACAATTAATATATAAAACAGGTTGAAACAAAGCTTCTCTTTATAAATTGCTTCTTTGGAATGGAATACATTTGAAAATATCCAAAAGAATGGGAAGATACTGAATGATTGGAAGCATGAAAGTGGCATAATCAGATTTGTATTTTATGTCCATCATGCTAGACTGTGGAGAATAGATCTCAGCTGAGTAAGAACTGGAGTAGAGAAACCAGTTATGAAACTCTTACATTAATCCAAATGAGGTAAAATTAAAAATCTGAATTGTAAGTTCAGATGTATCATATGAGATAAGTTGGGAATGATAAAAGAGGATAGCAGTTAATAATGAGCCAAGCAGAAATTCCATGCCTTATGTGAAGGGACAAGCTATGGTAAAGGGAGTTATACAAAGTATTTTACCTTAGAAGACTAATAGTGACTCTTGATGTAGTGGGTCCATGTCATTAAGGTTCAGCTGATATTTAAAAAAAAAAAAAAAGGGTGTGGGGATGGGTGAACCTGGTGGTGGGTATTAAAGAGAACACATATTGCATGGAGCACTGGGTGTGGTGCATAAACAGTGACTCTTGGAACACTGAAAAAATAAAATAAATTATCAAAAAAAAAAGAAAATCATAAGAAAAAAATTCAGTAGTAAAACAAAGATGGTAAGAAACTATGCATTTATTTAACTTCAATTCATTAAGTATGAATGGTGTATTTTCTAGCATTTCTACTGGAAAAATAGAAACAGAACTTACAAATTCTGTACGATCAGAGGGGTTAAAAGAAGGTTCAGGATAATTATTAATCATTTAGAAAGGAGGGCAAAAGGTAGAACAAATAAAAAGTATTGAATAAGATACTGTGTGTATGTATATATAGAAATAATCAGTAGAAGTCAATTAAATGATCTATCTAAAAGACAAAGGTTGTTAGACTGTTTTTTTTTTAAATGTCAACTATGTTTCCAAGAAGTAGAGAAAGGTTGAAGTGAAAAGATGGAAAAAGACATACCAGGAAAATTTCAACAACAAAATTGGCATGGTTATATTAACATCAGACAAATGGACCTTAAGGGGGAAAAGTTATTTGAACATTGCCAGCATCTAAAATAGGAATTTAAGTAAGTCCATGGAGCTAAAGTTGAAAAGAAAGTAATAGTGTATTTCCAAACAACTAATATGTTCAATGTGTGTTACATTGATTTGAAGAATAAAGACAAACAAAATGAAAGTTTGAGAAAACAAATACAGGTTATATGGAATTTATAGTTTAACCGAACATTTTTCTTTAGAGATTTCAAAAATACTGGCTTTTTCATTCCATGTCATTCTTTGTCTATTTGTTGGCAACACATATAAAATGAAATGCATTTGGTAAGCATTTGCTCTTGTGTTTTCAGGAATTCAAAATGTCCTCAGCCTCTTTTGTGCAGTTCTCACAGAAAATAAGGTTCTCTTCCATTCTGCAAGTTTCCAGAGACTTAGTGATGCTTGCAGAGCCCTGGAATCTTTAATGTTCCCTCTTAAATATAGGTGAGGTTTTTTAACTTGGTTCTTTAATTTGTTCCCAATCTGTATTACTTATTGATGATTAGTTGAAATGTCATAGCACAATAGTTTTGAACCACAAGGGCGTATTTTACAAAGTTATTCTGTATACATGATTCTGATGGAAATCTAACCTAGAATTTGGAAATTTTCCAAGTTGTTCATTACTGAGGGTTGATTAATTTAGTGAAAAAATAACTGGAATCGTATTGTCAACAACATTTAATTCTCTTTGAATATAGTTAGTGATAAAAGTCTTAAGTTAGTTTTGTCTGATTATCTGATATTAAAGTTATTAATTTTTAGGGGTTATAATAGTATTATGAATATATTAAAGATACCTACCTTTTTTCAGATACCTACTAAAGTAAGTATAAATGATATGATATCAGGAATTTGCTTCAAAATAATACAGTAGGGGAGAGAACAAAAATGGGTAGAAATATATATGAGACCTTTCATTGGTAATTGTCAAATCTGCGTTAGATACATGAGGCTTTATTTTCCTTTTTCCTTTTTTCCTTTCTATTTTCTGGGGGAGGGGGGAATGTTAAAATTTTCCATTGTAAAAAAGAAAAAAGATCTAAACAGCGATGCCCTGATAGTGTTGAATAAAATGTTTTCTAACATACTATTTTATGAATTTGATAATCATACCATTTTGGAAAGTTAAGTTCATACAGTCTAGAAAAAAATTTAGACTGTTTCCAGGTTTTATTTAAATATTTTTTTCTTTTTTTAACTATGTCCCTTTCTTAACCCCTAGATAAGAGAACATTCTAGGCCTTAATTTTTGTACTGTGCCATTCAGAGTGAATTCAAACATCAAGTATAGGAAATGAAATTTGAGTGATTGTTTTATTTAGACAAATCATTACCAGTATTGAGGGAGGGGGCCCATGAAGGAGTCATTGTTACCTCCTAATGTCAGATATTTATGTAAGGAAAAATGCTTTCAGGCAAGATTGACTAACCTAAAGAGACTTTAGCCTCAGAGGGATAAGGGATAAAGAAGCTGCCCTGGGTTCCATATACTTTATATCTTTTCATATCTGATCATCTCTTTCATATGAAGATTTTTAAATTTTCTTTTTAAACATTTAATGTTAACAGCCATAAGAATATTATTGAGGATTTCTAAATGTAGGTATTCTGAAATTCATGCCACATAAAAATGAAAGAAAATATGTTCATATTATGGGAAAACAAATATATCTCACATATGCTTTTATTATTTCCAGTTATCCTTATATTCCCATTCTCCCAGCTCAACTACTGGAAGTTCTAAGTTCCCCGACGCCTTTCATTATTGGAGTACATTCTATCTTTAAAACTGATATCCATGAACTTGTAAGTATTCATCTTTAAATTGCCAGTTATTGAGGCCAAAACCTTATCGTATTTCTTTGAATCCTATAACATTTCAAGTAATTACTATTTTCAGATCTCTTGCATTCCCAATAGGAAAGATTAGCTGGAAGAAAAATCATCATTGAAAAATATGAATATATTAGTTTCTTCTTATAGCAAGTGTGGAAGATCTACAAAATGAATTTATTAATAGTTTTAAATGCTCCTTTTTTGGCATATTAATTTTATCTTTCTGTATTCTCCATCTTATATCTGAGAAAGAAAGATGAAATAATCCATTAATTAGTATTCGGTTTATACTTTTGTTATGAGTGCTGTAATATATTCATAATTTGAAAGGAGGCTATGTCAATCCTGAATGACTGGTAGCTAAAAAGCCAAAAGCATTTGTAAGAGTGAAGGGTTTTACTGGAATATGAACCCTTCAGTATGAGCTCCTCCAAATTATTATTTTCTTAATGCCATATGAGTAGAAATATTCTATATTCTATTAAGAATATTCTATTTCTTAATGCCATATGAATAGAAATGCTCTATATTTAAGCCAGTTCTGGAATAATGTGTTTGCTTCTCTGTACTGAACTTATTTAAGAGGCACTGTCACAATAAAAATGTGCTTCAGAGGACATCCAGGATTGTTAGACTTTAGAAACTATATCCTGTGAGGCCCTTAAGGAAATTTCCTCAGGTAATAACGTGATACTGTTTGATAGCTAAAGATAAATATTGAAGTGACTATTGTAGGAAGGTTCATTTTTGTAGCTCTGAAAAGCTGAAAGAGAATCAGTGGATATAATGGCTATAGAGACAAATTTCTCCTCAGTAGAAGAGCTTTCCACTATTAGAGCTACCCAGCGAAGAAGGATGGGTTGCCTTAGGTAAGTAATAAACCCTTAAGTACTATAAGTGGAGTGCAAGGAGCAAATTCCATGACACTTGTCAGAGAGTTTAAGTTCTTTACTGAAAGGTTGGGCTATATGACATCTTCGATCCATAGTCTTCAGATTCTGTAATTCTACTTTTGTTTTAGTTTTAAATGCCAATGGAGGTAACTCTGTTGGTACTTATACGTTTGTAATTGAATCATAGGTGTCATTAAAACTGACAAAAGACAACTCAACAGTGTAATTATAAACAAGACCCTCATTTATATATTATTTTCCTACCTTTATATGTTGATATCTAGTTCCTATTTAACTTTGATATCACTATATAAAATAGGCGCAAATCAATAAACGTACTTAGTAAAACCTAGGTAGTACTAATTAGAAGCACACCCATCTGGTTGACAGATAATTTTGTCTCACTTAATAAAAACTTCTGGAGGTAGGACAAGCCAAATGTCTCAAAAATAAATGTCTTAATATTTAATGAATAAATTAGAATGAATTTTAAACCTATTATCAACATAATAACTTCAGCAGTCTTGGCTAGTTTCTCTGTTATATTTTTATGTAAGTTATTTTTAAGTAGACTGTTGTAAAATGCTAAGAACCAGTTTCTATCTTAAATACCCAAATAGTACCATATTGATATATACCAGTTGCCTTGTTTGTTAACTCTTGCAATGAGTACTTTATTATTTAGGATATGGCTAAACTACTATACCAAAGCGTCCAAAATACAATGGTTCAAACAAAACAGAACTTTATTTAACACTCATGCAGCAGTCCATAGTGGTGTTCCATTATACCTGACCAGCTTACTTCATGAACTCATTCGTGGTCCAAGCTTCTTTCTTTCTTGTTTCTGCACCAGATTGCCTCAGACATTGGCATATCTGAATGTTCAAGGTTGGTGGCTACATCATAGTTCCAGCCTTAGGAAGGAGAAAGCATAGGAGAGCCTTATATCCCCTCTATTTTGAATACCTGAAATTGTACACATCACTTCTCACATTCCATTGGCAGAAACTTAGTCCCATGTCACACCTAATTTCAAAGGAAGCTAGGAAATACATGGAAGCTGGGAAGTCATAAACCCAACATTCTATTGCTTTGGACAATCAAGAGTCTTTTCCACACCTGGTTTTTCTCATTTGGAATTAATGAAGGTCAGATTAATTTGCTGAGCAATAAATACATTTTATTAATTATTGATTAATTTTTGTTTCCTTTAGCTAGATGTAATCATAGCAGATTTGGATGGAGGCACTATTAAAATTCCTGAATGTATTCACCTCTCTTCCCTACCGGAACCACTTCTACATCAGACTCAAGCAGCTCTTTCTTTGGTATGACATATTTAATAGTAATTTTCTTTTGATTTGAATATAAACTCAAGTCATTGGAATTAGATATCATTGACAGCATAATTACTTTTAAAAGAGTTATATGTTCTTAAAACATGACTATATTCTCATAGAATATGTAAAATAATTCCTTAGTATATATTATATGAAGAATATACTTTACATTCTGACTTTTTATTTGTTCTACATTCACTCTTTCACTCAGAATATTTATTTAGTAGTTACTATATGCTGAGTACTGTGTTAGGTATCGGAAACATACCAGCACACTTGTGAAAATAAGACCAGACTCTGTCTCAAAATCCCTAGTTTCCCTAACATCCCTTACTGGAAGATCGTACTTGCTCCTTTCCCTTTGCCTCCTTGTTGACATCCCATTCCTTTTTGGTAGGTGTGCTGCTTGCGAACAGTGTGATATTGTCTTGCCAATGTTTTCAAGTTACTACAGAAAACTGCAGCTTATTGATATATTAAATACCCAGCATTCTTCAGAATAAAGTTTTAGTAAGTCTTATAGCTTGGGTATTTCTCATTGATACTTTTAATATTTTTATAGTTAATTTATCTTATTGATCTTTTCTTTTTGACAATTTTTTTTTTAAAAATAGGCGCAATGCCCAGCGTAGGGCTTGAACTCATGATCCTGAGGTCAAGGGTCACATGCTCTACCAACGGCACCCCTTAGTTGATTTGTAAAATCAGGGCATTTTATTTTACTGACAGAAATTTTAGGTGCCAATTTATTCATAATTAGAAAATTGAAACATAGGAATTCTGCATTCCTTTTTAAGCCATGTTAGAACTAAAGCCTGCATAGTCTTTTTTTTTTTCTTTTGAGGAAAGGAGTGGGACAAAAGGCAAGGGGGAGAGAGAGAATCTTACGCAGCCTCTAACATGAAGCCTGACACACAGTGTTCCATCTCACAACTTTAGAGATCATGACATGAGCCAGAGTCAAGTGTTGGATGCTTAACTGACTGAGCCACCCAGACACCCAGCCTTCATATTCTTGAATAATATTCCAGTCTAGCGGTTTAAAAGAATTTTCCCCTTACAGATTGCCTGGCTGGCTCAGTTGGAAGAGCATGATCCTTGATCTTGATTTCATGGTCATATGTTCAAGCCTTGCATTGACTGTAGAGACTAATAAATAAGCCTAAAAAAATTCATTAAAAAAATTTCCCCTTGGGGCGCCTGGGTGGCTCAGTTCGTTAAGTGACTGCCTTCAGCTCAGGTCATGATCAAGTCCCACATCTGGCTCCCTGCTTGGCAGGAAGCCTGCTTCTCCCTCTCTCACTCCCCCTGCTTGTGTTCCCTCTCTGGCTGTGTTTCTCTCTGTCAAATAAATAAAAAAACCTTTAAAAAAAATTTTTCCCCTTAAATAGGAACTCAGAAGTCTAAGATTACCAGGTAGGATTTTATTCTTAGAATATTTTTAAATTTGTATTAGTCTTTATATTGTTAATGGTGGTATCTATATGAGTCATGAACATTTAGAGAAGACTGACTTTTCCTAACATAATCTAGAATACAAGATGTAATGGAGTGGAAATACTACTAGTGCAAGACACAGGAGATCTAAATTCTAGTCTGCATCTTGGCACTTGATTCTATTGAGCAAATCACATTCTACCTCTAGGGCTCTCTTTCCTGGACTTTAGCTATAGGATGAATGTTGAAAGCATAGGGTGAATAAAGAACTGTTTACCAAAGTGAAGAATGGAGATGATTTGGGGTTGCATGTCAAAACCTTTTTAATTTTAATAGTTATGTATTTATCATAATAAAAATAACATAAAAATGTATGATTTCATAGATGATATCATCTAAGAAAATACTAAATTTAAATAGGTGAGTTGATATAAAGACAACATTAAGAAAAATATTAACTACATTGGTAGTATATAGCAGCAGCTGAGAGGTAGTATTTATTTGAGTGATTGAAAAAATGTTTAACATTTCTAGAAATTATAAATTTCTAAGTCTTACATATGATTACTTCACAATGATACTTATATAGTTATTCAGGGATTAAGTACCAAAATGAACAAATATTAAGATTTTAGTTCTAAGTCAGTGTCTCCTGGTAGAGATTCTGCTGCGTACTGGTATACCTTACCCTGCGACACATGTGCCACCAAATTTGATCAGTGAGTTTGGTAAAACTGAGTATACCTGTTTGTGTAGTTGTCAAGCACAGTGCTTGATTGTGTGGTACAACGTAGTGGTGTTAATAAGACATGAGAACATAGTGTATTATCAAACTAGAACCAAAAAGAAATCACATTTGATGAACTGCACGGGAGCTTTGATACACAATTATAGGCGCTTCATTTGGCTAGTAAATAATTGGGATCAAATGGCAACACAGTACTTGAACCGTGTAATAACCATGGATGGCTTTTTAGACATGAATTATACTGTATTATTATATTATAGCAATGATTGGATGATTGGGTTATAAATACTGTCAATATTTTAGTGTCAATTTTAAGTATTGTTATGTAGCCATGTAAGTAAGGGTTAATATATAATAAAGGCCCCTTTAAAATTGTGCCCAATGCATTTCTTAGAGTTGAGCTTTGGGGTCACTCAGGAGCCTTACAGAAATGGATACTTCTGATAAGTTATTTAAGCAATCTTGAGCATTTCCTCCTCCAGGAGTTGGCCGAAGTATTTTCATCTATTATAAGTATTCTACCCAAACCTGAGTATTTGAAAATGATTCTACAAAGATAAAAATTTGCTATTTACTGATGAAATTTCTTCTTTTTCTCTGTGTTAAATCTTACGTAGATCTTCTTTACCAGCTCCCCAGCCTGCTCTTCTTCAAAGCCTAACTCAATTTTTTTTTTACCTTTCTCTACACTGAATTAATTATACTTGATGTTTCATATATTATTCTTTATATATTAATAGTACTTGCACATTGTTATGTACTTTTACCCCTCTGGACTGTGAGGCTCATAAGCTTATTCACTTGGCCCTCAGTATTTCAGCTAATTAATTAATAAAATTTTAATTACACTAATAAACATAAAAACAAATGCTTGTTTAACATTTCAACTATATAGACAAATCACTCTGCCCTAGACTGTTCCCTTCCCAGAGGTAACTAATATTTTATAGTTTAGTATATATATTCTTTCAGAACTTCACATTTCATTTATATGTTTAGTGTGTGTGGATAGATAGATACATCAAAAGACCAAGAGAGAGATTTAAGGTTTGTTTCACTTTCAGATAAATGAGACCATCCTTATGTGTGTTTTTCTAGAAGATGTTTCTTCATTAAATACTTTGTCTTGGAGATCTTTCCATAATAGTCATACAGAGCCACCTCAACTAACTGCATTGTTTCCTGGAGGAAATATATTGTTATTCATGTACTGATACTTTTTCATCTTAGTACTCCAAGTAGGTTAAATAACAGGTTTTATTGATACTAAGATTTTGTACATAACCAAACCTATTTGCTTTAGATTCTACACCCAGATTTGGAAGTAGCAGATCATGCTTTTCCCCCTCCACGAACAGCTTTATCCCACTCAAAAATGCTGGTAAGAAGTTTAATATTTAAATTTGATGTTTTTAAACAGAGTTGTACTTTTCTTTGTAGGGTTGTTAAAGAAACTGAGTGTAGTGGGAGTCAGATGTACAGCCTAGTAATAAGTATACCAGGTTAGAAATTAGAACTGTCACTGACTGATCTTGTGACCCTGCTCTTGGAGGAGCCACAGGGCAACACATTGACTGGGAAGGGGTAGAGCGAAGGCTTGCCCTAAGAGGCAAGAGTAAGTGTGGCTTTAGCCTGGAAAACTATGCCATGTATCAAATCAAAAGGGCCAGGCAAGGATAAAAGGAAGCTTACCAAAAATGGAAACAGATATTGTTGACAATAAGAGAGTCAAGTTTGAGAGGTAGATGAAAATAGTTCCAATTAGAAGCCATGTAAGTAAGAGTTTAGTATATAATAAAAGCCCCTTTAAAATTTTGCCCAATGCATTATTTTGAGTTGAGCTTTGTGGCCAATCAGAAGTCTTACAGAACTGGATGCTTATTTAAGCATTCTTGAGCATTTCCTCATCCAAGGGTTGACCAAATAAATCTGTAAGTTTTCTTTCAGTTCTTAAACTGTGATTTTTTTTTATTAAAACCCAAACTATCAAAACCAATGAAGTCATACCTTATTATTAGAGGAATAGATTTTTATAAGTTAGATAAACTTTGGAAGAATTTCATAAGCTTTTAAAATACAGTCTTTTGAGATTTTTTCTTTTATATTTGTGGCTATAATTCTTTTGATGGATGTAAAAATCAAATGATTTGGGAAAGATGTCCTTCTGAAACTTGGTGAAGGGGGAGACTGATTTCTTCTAAGAGGAAAACTGGATGTACAAGAGGCAAGTTTTGTTTGGTTCATTTGAAAAAAGAACAATTAATAGCCTATCCTGTTCAACAATGGGACGGGCTAGATGCCCACTACTCAGGCTGCTGTAAATTAGACTTATGTGTAGGAAGTGCAGACAGATGAATTAAATAATCTCTCAAGTTCTTTTCAACTTTTTGTCATTGTGGTATTTCTTTTTTTCTTTTTTTTAAAGAAATGCAGTTACCTAATTTGTTTCTTCTTACATTTTCAGGATAAAGAAGTACGTGCAATTTTTCTTAGATTATTTGCACAACTTTTCCAAGGATATAGATCGTGCCTACAACTTATAAGAATTCATGCAGAACCAGTAATACATTTTCATAAGGTAAGGTGATACATTACCATGTTGCATGTGTCCAAAACATGGCCTCTAATTTATAAAACTTAGTTTTATAAAACTTGGTTGTCTTTTTTTTTAGCCATATATTTTGACCTTAGTTTATCAAATGTGGTTATTTTTTAAGTTTCTGCTTTGTGATTAGGTGATAATTTTTAATGACACCATGAAACTGACATGTTTTTCTTTAGAGTTTGTTAATTTAATATTGAATTTTTAAATTTAAAATTTTTCTTTTCTTTTTTATGATTTTTTTTGTTATTTTGGAGAAAAAGAGTAGTTAATTAAAAGTAAAAAATAAATATTTAACCCTGAATTTTTTTTTTCTGAATTTTTTTTTTAAAGATTTTATTTATTTATTTGACAGAGAGAAACACAGCTAGAGAGGGAACACAAGCAGGGGGAGTGAGAGAGGGAGAAGCAGGCTTCCTGCCGAGCAGGGAGCCTGATGTGGGGCTTGATCCCGGGACTCCAGGATCTGAGCGGAAGGCAGTCGCTTAACCAACTGAGCCACCCAGGCACCCCAACTCTGAATTTTTTTTTAAAAAGATTTATTTAGTTATTTTTGAGAGAAAGAGAAATGCATGGGGTGGGGCAGGGGCAAGGGATGGGAGGAGAGAGAGAGAGAGAGAGAGAGAGAGAGAGAGAGAGAATCTCAAGCAGACTCTCCACTAAATGTGGAGCCCAACTAAGCAGGGCTCCATTTCACTACCCTGAGAAAATGATCTGAGCTGAAATCAAGTTAGCTGGTTAACCAACTGGGCCTCCCAGGCATGCCTAAATTGGTTTTTCTTTTAAAATTGAGTGTTAATTTTTTATTTCTTCTCCTGTTTTATGGACAAACTAATTTTTATTCTTTCTAATACATGTAATATTTTAGATATCAAAAGCCCTTTTTGAGAGAATGTATTTTATAACAACACATTTATGCATGAAGATATTCAGGCTTTCATTTTCCTTTGTTTTGAGCATTCATCCATTATTAAGTGATAAGTTATTCATTTCACTTTTTCTTTCTTTACAGACAGCTTTCTTGGGGCAGCGTGGTTTGGTTGAGAATGATTTCCTCACTAAAGTTCTCAATGGAATGGCATTTGCAGGTTTTGTTTCAGAAAGAGGTCCTCCCTATAGATCCTGTGATCTCTTTGATGAGGTATAGTTCTTATCAGATGAATGCATATTTACAGACAAAATTGGACTAGTGGTTAAAAGTAGAGATGTAGTGTTTTTTTTTTAATTGAATTTAATTAGCCAACATATAGCATGTTATTAATTTCAGAAGTAGTGTTCAAGACCATCAGTTATGTATAACACCTGGTGTTCAAAATCCTAAAGATATTATAAATTGAACATCAAATAATCCAAATGCTATTTATTATTATGCTTATTAGATCAGTGTATATATAATGTGGGCTTGAAAAATTAGGAAAATGTAGGATGTTACAGAAATACATCTTGAACAACTGAATTTAAATAGTTCATTAAAATCTTTTTGAAGAAGTGGCAGTGATTATATAAATAAAACCCTTATTTTTGAAGGCAGTAATATAGTGGTTCGTTTATCAGTTATATAGAAAGGTCTAGGTTTAATATATAGATACGTGATTTTAAACTACAGTTACATTTAGTCTGTTAGTGTCATAGAGCCATAGTTTGGCTCAGTAGCATTCTTTTTTTAAAATTGTATTTTATTTAAATTCAATTAATTAACATACAATGTATTATTATTTCAGAGGTAGAAGTCTGTGATTCATCAATTGCACGTAACACCCAGTGCTCATTACATCACATGCTCTTCTTAATGTCTGTCACCCAGTTACCCCTTTCTACGACCCCCCTTCCCTCCAACAACCGTTTGTTTCCTTTAGTTAAGAGTCTTTTGTGGTTTGTCTCCCTCTCTGATTTTGTCTTATTTTATTTTTCCCTCCCGTCCCCATTCATCCTCGCTCAGTGACATTCATACTAATCAATAATGCAACATTTGTCTGTATCCCATAGGCAATCTTAAATGTGTGGAATGCAGAGTTCATTTCTGTCTTCAAGGAATTGGCCATATAAAGGGAAAAATTAGGACAGATGTGACTCCAAATAAGAATACTATTTTGTGTTAATTGTGATTTATTTTAACACATCTTTCCATTTATCTTTTAATTGCATTTACAGCAGCTCATTCTGGTGGATAAAACAATGAATATTATTCCCATTTCAAGAGCACTGTATTGGAACCAATAAATCTAAATGTTCTATGAAGTGTATAAAAGGAAAACACTCTTAGCACCCAAGATAGTGGAGAACAGTAATAGTGATTATATTTTGCTGCAGGTGGTTTTATTTTGTTTTTTGTCTGTTTGCATTTATTTATTTGACAGAGAGAGAGAGAGTGACAGCGAGAGAGGGAACACAAGCAGAGGGAGTGGGAGGTGGAAGAGCAGGCTTCCTGCTGAGCAGGGAACCCAATTCGGGGCTTGATCCCAGGACCCTGGGATCATGACCTGAGCAGAAGGCAGAGGCTTAACCCATTGAACCACCCTGGCGCCCTGCTTAGATGCACTTTTAAAGAAAAACAGCATTTGCTCTTGGGAAAGGGATCCTTGTTTTCATCTAACCTAGGGCCATCTACCACACTGAAGATTTAAGAGGCTTTGAAAGGCAGTTTGCGTTGTGTGTTGTCTTATCTCCACACTCCTATCATGTAGGCGTGTTAGAAGGAAAGATATATTTACCTTTGTTTGACAGTCTGATTCCTAGGCTAGAGCAGGTGAAATCAGAGTTTTGTTTGTCTGCTCCAATGAATCTGTTAGTTTCTAGAAGGAAAAATCCTGTATTATACCCTTAAAAAAAACATCCATCTTTTTACCCTTCTTTCCCATACTCATTTTTTTTTCTTGTTTGTATTCTTCTCTCTGCTTCAAATGGATACACTCACACAGTCCTCCCAGTAAATTAGTTTAGTATGGAAATGAATTAGAGTTATATAATTTGAGAACTGGAAGGAGGCCAAAGGTCATTTTGTTTTTCCATATGATTGTAGAGATGAAGAGACTGAAGCTCAGGAGTTTAGTGACTGAAATCACAGTGTCAGCAGAGCTAGGAGGACTAAAGTCTGAGTCACCTGACTTGAATTTCATGTTTTGTTGAAGTTCATGTTTTGTGAGTTAGGGAAATGTTTGGAGACTTTCTGACCATCTGAAATTCTCTGAGAGAATTCTCCAAATGAAACCTGAAGAATGAGAGGATCTCTCTCAGTTCCAGATGACTTATTCCAAGAAGAAATCGGTCCCAAATCATCAGGGATAGACCACCAGACCATACAAGGACTCAGTTGATTCTGTTACTCTAGAATAGGGATGAAACCCAGTAAAAATGTAAAGTATTTTGTTTTAATAATAGCATATTTTTAGGTGCTTTTTGATTAGCAAATTATAAGAAATTATCACAGTGTTTTCTAATTTAGTGTATTTTGGAGTTGATGTTTTGTCATTTGATTCTTTTTCCAAGTTGGTAGCTTTTGAAGTAGAGCGAATTAAAGTTGAAGAAAATAACCCATTGAAGATAATAAAGCATGTCAGAGAACTTGCCGAGCAACTATTCAAAAATGTAAGTAAGTATATTTTAGACATTCATTAACTTAATTTAATTTAATTTTTTGAAAAGATTAATTTATTTGAGAGAGAAAGAAAGCAGGTGTGTGTGCAGGTTGGGGGAGGTGCAGAGGGAGAGAGTCTTTCAAGCAGATTCCCTGTTAAGCACGGAGGCCCTACTGGGGGCCTGATCCCAGGACCCATGAGATCATGAACTGAGCCAAAATCAAGAGTCAAATGCTTAACCAGGCACCCCAGATAGTCATTAATTTTAAAAGTATGTAATTATTTTGTTTAAAAACTAAGAAGTTTCATCTTTTTTGCTCTGACTTAAAACCTTTGGGATTATAAGTTATAAGATATTACAGTTGATACTATGCATCAAAACAGATCTCATTTTTCAAAGTGATTTTTCCTGTCAATCAGCTATGTTATGAAAACATCTTAGTCACAGTTTTCCAGTTTGTTTTGTGCCCTGTTGTGATTTTCATTTAGGACTCTGTGTTCTTAAAAGCATACTGTTCATTTTTAAGACATAAATATTAGACTCACTGGAAACCAGAACTAGAACTGACCAACATGTCCACTTTAGTGTGATGCAGTGACTATCAGCTGGATCAGGAAAAGTGTATTGTTTTGAGCAGACAGGGAGTAAAAAGCTGAAAGAAAGAGAACAGATTGTCAAGTGATCACAGAAATTCAAGGGTGGAAATAGTCATTGTATAGGAGAAATGCAGTAAGTTGTGAAGATTGGGATGTGATAAAGTGTGAAGTAATCATTAGGATGCCAAGACAGAAGAGAATGTAAGGTGACAGGGAGATTACATGCATGCAGAAAAATGGATTTTGGCTAATGATTACTAGTCATACTTCCTACCTGTGAAGCTTTTCAGAGTTGAAACTCCTACTAAGAAAAGGAAAGTAAATGGAAAGTATGGTCTTCCAGGGGAAAGTTGTGGGAAGATGCATTTTTTAAGAAATATAGTTAAGAAGGATTTGAGGTCAGTATCATTTAATTATTTGAATAGATGGACCTTTTTGGACATTGGGGTGTAAGTCAGTGATTTGTCACATCCATTTGAAATCTGAGACCGAATTAGATAAAAACAGGAATGCTAAATTGTGTTTGTTTCATGTTATTTAATTATTTATGAATTTTATTTCCATAGTTTAAAAAAAATTTATTCCTTTGACTGATACCCACCACTCCATATATAACTGTCTCCAGTACAATCTATTTCTTCATTAGCATGCTGACACTTTAAAAAAAAAGTTCTGTCAGAAGGAAAATGTGTGATCTGTGGTGGTCTTTGCCATTTATGATGACTGTGTACAAGTAATGTAGAGCATGAACACCTGAGAAATTTCTGTTGACCTATTGTAATAATAATAATAAATATTGAGTGTTTAGCACAATGTATCAGGCATGGGATTAAGCACTTTACATGCATTATCTGTAATCTTCACAGCCACAGTGTTAAGCAGGTGTCATCCCTATTTTACTGAGGATAATTGGCTCAGGATCATATGGCCATGAAGTGACTGAATCCAGAGTTTAAATTCAGAAACTTTCATCTATCCAATTCTTAGCCTATTTTCTTTCCCTCCATTAGGCTGGCTCATCTCCATCTGGAATGGAAAAACAGTGATATTTCCAATGACTGACTTTTATACTTTGTTCTTTATAAAGCACTTTAACATACTTTCTCGTTTGATCCTCTAAATAACCCTATGAGATAAATAGGGCAGATGTTGATATGTGAGGAAACTAAGCATAGAAATTTTTTTTCTTGCCCACTGGGAGTGATGTGCTGATGGGTTTCAAAAAAATAATGAAACATCAAACAGGAATCAGTGTTTGAGATTTAGGGACTGATCTCTTGAATAAATGGATGTTTATTTCTTAGATCTTTACAAAGACAATTCCAAAACTGTAAAATTTTATAGCTTGTAAGTGACCAGAGCTGGAGTTCTCACACAGGTTTGTCTCTGTTACATGACTGAGTACATAGTGTGCCAAGCTGCTTTGATGCAAAAACAAAGTCTTGCCATCCTAGAACTTAAGTTTTATGATAGTTTACACTGTCTACTCCACACTATACTGCATTGCATAGCTTATACTAAGCTGACACAAAACTGAAAACTGCAATCAAATAAATAATAATTACACATTTTTTTCTCTTTAAAATAGACATTTTCTAGGTACATGATTCCCCTAATAGCCCATCAAAAGAGGATACATGTACATGATGAGTGAGAATTTCAGAATATCCCTCATGGATTGTTATCAGACTTTCCGAGATTCCTTCTAGTTGTAAGATTCTAAACTCTACGTGGTCCCAACATTTCTGAAGTAAATACATTACAAAGTTAAAAAGCAGAGCATGATGGTAAAGTTATTTTCTTGGGGGCATGCAGGAAGTCTAGGGGAGGGAGGAAGGATGGTCTCGATGCAAGGAAAATAATCCAAACGGTTCTATTTTTAACCAGTCAGGTTTTTTTTTTTTATCACATTCTAAAATTCCCTTTTGGTAAGCAAGAACCAACCCTATAATTTGACTGTTTCCTTATTATTGGGTTAGAATTGAAACCTGGTGATTCCACTTAGATGTTTGTAAATACTTTGTTGCAGTGAAGTCTGGTATGGGTGTACCTAGTCTCTCTGCTTCACTTATCTTTGAAGTACTCCAAAATGAACCTTAATTTCTCAGTTTCTTCTCACCACTCCTTTATATTGCTTTTTAGTGAGTCAGAGTGTGAGGAAACATGAGTAGGATGAGTTGTAACTGGGTTTCGGTACTCTTTTAACTTTCTGGAGCTTCGTAAATAACTAAGGAAAGAATTTGGTGACTTATGTAGAGGAGGGGAATGGTAAGGGCACATGAAGGAGAAGAAAGGGAAGGAAGGGAATAACTCCATTTGAGACAAATTGTGTAAGTGTTCGTAAGGTTTAGACCATGAAAATTATCAGCCATTCATTATACAGCTTTTCTTTCCATTCTCCATTGATGATACTGGATCTGTGTCTCCTCACTTTGGCTTTCAGAATCTTTATGTCTATATGACAGACAACACATTGATGTACTTAATGGCCCTGTCTCTGTGATTCTCATACACACTTACAAAGAACCACTACACACAAAATGAGAATGTTAAGATAGGCCAAGGTAAGAGCTTTATAAAACCTCCATTCCAAGGCATCAAGAAATCAGTTGGACATGTGTTTTACTGTTTTACATAGTACAGTCTTTCTAATTTGTTTTGCATCTGGAATAGTACATAAATATTTGCTAGACTGTATAATTTCTCTGACAACTTTGTTAAAAGTTAAAGGAAAAATGAGAAGACTTGGACTTTCTTATAAAATAAGGTGAGATTTCTATTTGTGCCATGAGAGTATTTCATTGCCCAGGATTGCAGAGAGTAGATCTTAAAATCCTAATGGGAGAACAAAGCCCACATACAGGAATAGCCTTTGTAAATTGTATAACGTCTATACCCTTTACATTTCTGCATAAAGTTAGTTTTACTACCAGGCAAATTTAATCTACACTGATATTTGTACTCTTTGCCAACTGTGAATGAAAGGATTTTGTTGTTCTTACAGGAAGGAAGTAAAATACTATGATCATCTTTAGTCTTAAAAAAATCAAACCATAAACAACTTACTTAGATTATTGTGATGAAATGAAGCCCCTAACCCAAGCATGAAGATCACACTTCTTCCCCTATCTTAGCTGATTTATTTGTTCATTTTTAAGTCAGGTTTACTGTGATACAAGTTACATATAGTAAGATTTACCTTTTAAAAATGTACTCTAGATTTTGACAAATGAAGCTATATAACCATCACCACTACAATAAAGATGTCGAACATTTGTCACTCCCCCAGAGTTCCTTAATTTGTTATAATGACTTCCTCCTGCCACCTCAGACTCTTAGGAGCTGATCTGTTTTCCATCTCTGAAGTTTTTTCCTTTTCTGTAATGTCAATATGTAGCTTTTTGAGTTTGGTTTCTTTCACTTAATATAATGCATTTCAGATTCCACTGTGTTGCTGCATATATCAGTTGTTTATTCCTTTACATTGTTGAGTAGCATTCCATTATATGGATATATCAAACTTGTATTTTTCTTTTAACTAACTGAAGGGCAATTATGGCCATTATGAACAAAACCACAGTAAACATTTGCACTGGCTTTTGTATGACACAATTTTCATTTCTTATGGATAAATATTTATGAGTAGGATTCTGGGGTATATGGTAACAAAATACTAACTTTGTAAGAAATTGCCAGACTGTTTCCCCAAATGTCTATACCATTTGCCATTCCTACCAGCCATATATGAGTTCATTTGTTCTACATCTTTAACAGTGTTTGATATCCTCAATTGTCTTGTTTTGCTTTTAGCCATTCTCATAGGTGTGTGGTGCTATCTGATGATTTTAATTTGCATGTCAGCAAGTGAGTGAAAGTATAGGTCTCTTAACCTAGTCACTACATGCTCCCTTGGCATTTGTGAAGAGTACTTGTCTTAGAATATAAAGCTTCCCTCTTGAGTCATAAGTCAGAGCAGTGGATCTCTACAGGGGCAAACCCTCCTCTCCAGAAATTTGGCTATACCTGGAGACATTTCTGTTTGTCAGCTGGAGAGAGTGTGCTACTGGCGTCAAGTACATGGAAGCCAGGGTTGCTTCTAAACATCTTACAATATACAGGACACCCCCTACCCCCCCCCAACAAAGAAATTTCTAGGTCAAAATGTTACTAGTGCCATGGTACAGAAACCCTGGATTAGGAAAACCACCACATTCGATATTAAAGTCATACACAAAATTTATTTGTATTAAGGATGCCTCTTTAATTCAGTTGGGTGATCATTGAAAGTCCTGAGGAGGGAATGTTGAGAATATTTCTTTCCATCAATATTATATGCACAGCTAGGCAACCCTAAAAAGTCCAGTTACATTTTGTCAGTGTTTAATGACTTAGTCCAGTGATAGTATTAATTTCAGCTGTATTTGTAAGGACTTATAACTTGCTATCCCATTCAGCTCTATTAATAATTGGTACACATTAAATAAGTATTAGATAACCTAAATTAATATGGGAAACTTTGTAGCTGCTAACAAGGTCACATTGATTTGTCATTCACTGCTGAGGACAACATGTAGGAAGACATTTTTTCCTCAGTGTTGCCAATTTTGGACTTCCAGTAGGGTTTGGGGTTTTTGTTTTATCTTGTTTGCTTTGCTTTTATTTAAAGTGCATTCTTAGCCACCTTTTCTTTTTTTTTTTTAAGATTTTATTTATTTGACACAGAGAGAGATCAGAAGTAGGCAGAGAGGCAGGCAGAGAAAGGAAGCAGAGAGCCCAATGTGGGCCTTGATCCCAGGACCCTGAGATCATGACCTGAGCCGAAGGCAGAGGCTTTAACCCACTGAGCCACCCAGTCGCCCTTAGCCTTCTCGTTTGGCTTGCCAGAAAAAAAAAGGAAGGAAGGAAGGAAGGAAGGAAGGAAGGAGGGAGGGAGGGAGGGAGGGAGGGAGGGAGGAAGGAAGGAAGGAAGGAAGGAAGGAAGGAAGGGAGGAAGGGAGAAAAATCCGTGTTTCCAGACCAGATGGTACGTGTGTCATTTTTTCAAGTCTGAGAAATTCACTGTACTTGCTAGTATTATCATAGAGTCTCAAAGCAGGGTTATAGAGCCCATTTCTTGAAAATCATTATCTAATTTTAAATTTCCCTCTAAACGATAGTGCATTTTGCTGGCTTTTTGGGGCAGTTTATCTTGGTTGCCTTGGACAATATTGTTATCATGTTAAGTGTTAGTTGCCTGAATTCTTGGTTAGTAATTTATAATTGCATTTCTCTGTAATCAAAGATGAAATTTGGCAGCTTCTTTATTCTATTGAAAATAATGAATTTCCTTGTTTCCACAAGGATGTTCAACAACAAAATTAGGCTGTGGTTTTTAATGAGCTCAGTAATCTTCAAGGGACTTGCCCAAATGCAATTGAAGTTCCAAGAAAGAGCAGATGTTTCTAAGAATATGCAGAGTTCACTGAGCCTTAAACTTCTTCTCATTTCTTGTCTTCCCAGAAGTCATTATGTTACCAAGTTTGGTGTAAGGTGTCAAATGTGTTTCTGTATATCTACCACACTATCCGTTAGAGGGCAGCAGTGTACAGACACAGTGGCCAGAAAACCAAATACTTGTGTTTCAGGGGCATGAGCCCTTTTTGCATCTTCTAAACACAATTGAATATAATTTAGTAGCTTTATCCCATAATCTGAATTTTTATGAGGAATATCTATCTATATAGCTATAGGATAGCTCATCTTTGAACTTTGTTTTACAATGATTAAAAAGTGCTTTTTAGTCTTAATTGTGTATAGATTTGGTTTATAGTATTTCAAATTGCTTATGAGAAGAAAAACACTATTAATGACTAATAGCAATATCTTTTCCTTAACAAGTGATTTCTATTTTAAACCTTCCTGACTACAGTTATTGTTGTTGTTAGAATATAAGTAGCTGGTGATATAATGGGATTTGGGGAGTACAATATGGTTTAAGTTTTAGAGGCATGGTGTCATACCATAGTATATGCAGTGAATAACTATTTTTTCAAATGAATGTACTCTAAATTTCTGGAAAACAGCTTTCATATTTATTCTGGGGAAGCATGTGTATGTGAGTGTTCTAAAAGCCTTCCTATAACAACTCATTTTGTCCTCACAAGAACCTTATGAAGTTGATACTATGGTATTATCTAGATTACAGATGAGGAAACTAAAACACAAGCGGTGAGTGAATTGACATAGCACCAGGTCACATGACTAGTAAGTGGCTCAGCTGGAATTTGACACAGAGGTCTGATATCAGAGACCTGGCAGTAAAAATACTCTGTAGTACTACTCTCTCAATGAATTGTCCAATCTTTCCCTCTGAATTATAGTGCCACCTGTCTCACATTTTTATGCAGTTCTGTTTTGGGGCTCTTCACTCCATTAGCCTTTTTAATCTTTCACCAGTTCCAATTGCCATACTATCTTAATTATTACAGGTTTACATTGGTTTTGATATCTGGGAAGTTTGACTTTTCCACTTACTCTTCTTCAGATTATCTTGACTATTCTGGGATCTTTATTCTTCCTTATAAAGTTTAGGATGAACTTATCACATTGCAGGATTTTAACAAGAAATTATATGCGTATCCTTATTTTTCTATATGACCTTAGGTCACTCTTGGAACAAGATTAGAAGAATATACAGTAAGAGAGATATATAAAATATAGTTAGAAAAGAAACTAGCATCACTAAGATTCATTTTCTGCTCTTATTTTTCCATGTTTTAAATTTGTTACAATGAATATTATTTACATCATAGAAAGTAAATTTAAAGTTTTAATTTTTATTATAAAGAAAATAAATGTAAATAGAAGCAGAAGTAATGAAGAATGCTCTTTTTTATTTATTTATTTATTTAGTTAGTTAGTTAGTTTTTAAAAGATTTTATTTATTTGACAAAGAGAAACACAGCCAGAGAGGGAACACAAGCAGGGGTAATGAGAGAGGGAGAAGCAGGCCTCCTACCAAGCAGGGAGCCCGATGTGGGACTCGATCCCAGTTCTCCGGGATCATGACCTGAGCCCAAGGCAGTCGCTTAACCAACTGAGCCACCCAGGCGCCCCGAAGAATGTACTTTTTTAAAAAAAGATTTTATTTATTTATTTGACAGAAACACAGCTAGAGAGGGAACACAAGCAAGGGGAGTTAGATAGGAAGAAGCCAGCTTCCTGCTAAGCAGGGAGCCCAAGACAGGGCTCCATCCCAGGACTCCAGGATCATGACCTGAGCTGAAGGCAGATGCGTAACGACTGAGCCACCCAGATGCCCCAAAGAATGTACTTTAAATGATTCTGATTCAGTCCTCAAAATCCACATGAATTACCTTTCCAGCCTGAAAAAAATCGACTGTGAATTTTAGAAAATTGGTATTTGTAACTTCAAGAAAGTATCTTAGACATTGTGCCTAAAGAAGAGAGAAAAACAAACATACTACTTTTGAAAAGGACAGTTTCAGAAACTACAGACAAGTGATGTTGGTGTTAATCCAGGCATAATTTTAGAACAGCTTTTTCAGCATATAGTTTAGAAAGCGGTGATCAGGAAGACTTGGAGAGGAATTTATTTATTTATTTTCCCCTGCCTTTGCTAAAGTTACAAAGGGAAAATACAAAGCAATGAGGGTTACTTTGGCAAGAACAAGTTTTATATCTGACTTCACCCTTTCAGGAACCTTGTAAGAGAAGCATAAGTATATCCCTTAGGCAAAGTTATTTGCCCAGTATCATATAATGAGTAGAACAGAAACTAGAATCCAGGCTTTTTTTTTACACCTAAAGGAGTATTAATTCCACTATGTTGCTGAGATATGCTACCTATATCATCTGCCATGACCCAGCTGTTTCTTTATCTGCATCTGGGCCAAATAACCATAAAGAATTGTGGGGAGCAGCTCTAGTAGATGATGATGATGTCCATTTTAACTGCCTGAAGAGCATATTCATCTACAATATGAATAACAAGTTCAGGGGCAAAAGGGCATTTTCTGATTGCAAAAGATAATGGTAGTAAAGCAGCCTTCCCTGTAGAACTTTATTAAAGCATGGATTCTAGTTTGCTTGTAATATTTGAAATATAATCCTGCTTAACTAGGTGATAGATAAAAACTTATGCTAACCTTAAGGGTCTATGAAAATACTGACACATTTTATTCATTTATTGCACACCTAATGTGTGTTCAACATTGTGTCCCACTCATTAGGAAACAGGAGGAAGTAGTTTAGGGTGCCTCCTATGTGCCAGGCAGTTTCTGGATACAGGAGTGGACAAGAAATATTTTTTTGTTTGGCTGAAATGTTGGTCCTCGTGGAGATTCATTTTAATAAGAGAAGGGTAGGCAATAAACAAGTGAAATAAAATTTACTGTGAGGAGGTGGTAAGTGCTAAGGAGAAAAATATAGAAGAGGGAGTGTGTTAGGGAGTATAATCTTAGATAGGGTGGCCAAGAATCATAGCATTTGAACAAAGGAATACAGGAACGAGGAAAGGATGTTGTTCAGATTGTCGGGAGATAGGCAGAAGGAACAGTTAAGTGCAAAGGCCTTGAGGTGGGAACAAGAAGGCCTGTGTGGCTAAGGCAGAATGAAGGAAAACAGTAGCAGGACACAGCCCTCTTGGAAAGCCAGATCTTGTGGGGTCTTGTAAATTATTTTAGGAACTTTAGATTTTACTCTCAGTGAAATGAAGAGCCATTTGAATGAATAGAGTAGTTCGACATACTTTTAACTAGATCACTCTGTCCATAGTGTTAAGAATAGAGTAAAGGAGGGAGTGAGGGTGGATGCAGAGAGACCAGTCAGGAGACTGTTCTTCTGTGGTAATATAGAGATGTTGGCTTGAACCACAGTGTTGATGAAAAATTCATCAGATTATGGACATATTTGAAAGGCAAAATCCAAAAGGTTTGCAGAAAAATGGATAATTGGATGTTAGAGAAAGGCATTAAAAATGACTCTACACTTTCTCCTGAGTAGAAAAGCAAATCTGGTATTTACTGAAGTGGGGAAGACTATAGAAAGCAGATTTGGAAGAGATGAAGAGTAAGTGTTCCATTTTGGGCATGTATTTAAGATGTTATTTTAAATCCAAATGGAAATACTATGTGTGAACAGTCGAATATATGGGTATGGCATTCAGGAGAAAGCTCAGTGGAGGATAAAAATTTTATGAATCAGTGCTGTTTTTATGATTTAAATAATGAGAATGAAAGCTGTCAACAAGCAAATAAGTAGAAATAGAAAAGAGGCCCAAACTCTGAGCCCTGGGGTTTCCACATAATTAAGAGATTAGGAAGATCAAAAGTAGACAAAGATGAGTAATAAGACCTAGAAACCAAGTGAAGAAAGCCTTCATGGAAAAGGAGTAAGAGTGATCAGCTATATCAGATGCTGCTGAGAGATCAAGTAAGAAGTAAGATTCGGTACTCTCCTTAATGCCATGTGTCTGAGTTATGTGTAATCACTCATCTGTCTGATTTCAGTTTGTGGCCCTCTGAGCTCCCACTCTCTGCCTGGCAATCTGCCATTGTTATTTTAACTTTTGACTCATTTTACCTGTTTGATGTTGCAGGAGAATCCCAACCCTCATATGGCATTCCAGAAAGTTCCACGTCCGACAGAAGGATCCCACTTGCGAGTTCATATTCTTCCTTTCCCAAAGATTAATGAAACTCGGGTACAGGAATTAATACAGGAAAATTTTGCTAAGAACCAGAACGCACCTCCTGCTTCACGAGTGGAAAAGAAATGTGTTGTGCCAGCAGGTCCACCTGTCGGTATGTATTTGTCTGCTCTTTTGTTTTAAAAATAAACCTTTTATCAAGATATAAGACACAAAAATGAAAGTGTACCACTTGACAATTTTTTACAAAGTAAACAAACTTGCATAACCAGAATTGGAGCACTGTCAGCTCTCAAAACACCATTCTCTTCACTGTCTCTCACAGATGATAACCATTAACCTATCTGCTGCCACTACAGAATCTTCTTTTTGAAAAACAGCTATATTGAGTCATACACAATGAAGCTTACTCTTTAGAGTGCACAATTCAGTGGTTTTTAGTATATCCCAGAGTTATGTGTCCATTTTCACTATCTAATTTCAGAATGTTGTAGTTATGTCAAATGGAAATACCCACACCCAGTAGCAGGGCTCCCCATTTCCCCCCAAAACCACTCCTTTCCTAGCATTAGGGAGTAGTCTACTTTCTGTCTTTATATCCTAACATTTTATATGCAGGGAGTCATACAGTATGATCTTTTGTAACTGGCTTCTTTCATTTAGCATATTTTCTTTCCTTCCCTTTTTTTTTTCTTGCTTAAATTTTTATTTTATTATTTATTTTTATTTAAATTCAGTTAACCTAGAAATCTGTTACTAGTTTCAGAGGTAGAGGTCAGTGATTCATCAGTCTTATACCCAGTGCTCATTACATCACCTACTGTCCTTAATGTCCAGCATCCAGTTAACCCATCCCTCCACCTCCCTCCCCTCCAGCAACCCTCAGTTTGTTTCCTATGATTACGAGTCTCCTATGGTTTGTCTCCCTGATTTTGTCTTGTTTTATTTTTTCTTCTTTTCCCTTATGATCCTCTATTTTGTTTCTTAAATTCTGCATATGAGTGAAATCATATGATAATTGTCTTTCTCTCATTGCCTTATTTCTCTTAGCATAATAACCTGTAGTTCCATCCATATCACTGTAAATGGCAAGATTTCATTTTTTGATGGCTAAGTAGTATTCCATTGTGTGTGTGTGTGTGTGTGTGTGTGTGTGTGTGTGTGTGTATACATACCACATCTTCTGTATCTATTCATCTCTCAATGGACATCTAGACTCTTTCCACATTTTGGCTATTGTGGACATTGCTGCTATAAACATGGGGGTGCAGGTGCCCCTTCGGATCACTACATTTGTAATTTTGGGGTAAATACTCAGTAGTGAAATTGCTGGATCGTAGAGTAGCTCTATTTTCAACTTTTTGAGGAACCTCCATTTGTTTTCCAGAGTAGTTATACCAACTTGCATTCCCACCAACACCGTAGGAGGGTTCCCCTTTTTCCATATCCTCACCAACATCTGTCATTGCCTGACTTGTTAATTTTAGCAATTCTGACTGGTGTGAGGTGGGATCTCATTGTGGTTTTGATTTGTATTTCCTTTATGCTGAGTGATGTTGAACATTTTATTTACGTGTCATTTAGCTATTTGGATGTCTTCTTTGGAAAAAAGTATGATCATGTTTTCTGCCCATTTCTTGATTGGATTATTTATTCTTCGGTTGTTGAGTGTGATAAGAGATGAAGAGTATGGATTTTGGATACTAGCCCTTTATCCAATAAGACATTTGCAGTTATCTTCTCCCATTCTGCCAGTTGTCTTTTGGTTTTGTTGATTGTTTCCTTTGCTGTGCAAAAGCTTTTTATCTTGATGAAGTCCCAGTAGTTCATTTTTGCCTTTGGGGACATGTCTAGCAAGAACTTGCTGCGGCTGAGGTCGAAAAGGTTGCTTCCTGTGTTCTCTAGGATTTTGATGGATTCCTGTCTCACTTTTAGGTCTTTCATCCATTGTGAGTCTATTTTTATGTATGGTGTAAGGAAATAGTCCAGTTTCATTCTTCTGTATGTGGCCGTCTAATTTTCCCAGCACCAGTTGTTGAAGAGACTGTATTTTTTCAACTGGATATTCATCTCTGCTTTGTCGAAGGTTAGCTGATCATAAAGTTGAGGGTTCATTTCTGGGTTCTCTGTTCTGTTCCCTTGTGTCTTTTTTTGTGCCAGTACCATACTGTCTTGGTGATTAGAGCTTTGTAATAATAGAGTGTAAAGTCCACAATTGTGATGTCTCCACCTTTGGTTTCTTTCTCAGATTCCTTTGGCTATGTAGAGTCTTCTTTGATTTCATATAAATTTTAGGATTTTTTTGTTCCAGTTCTGTAAAAAAATTGATGGTACTTTGATAGAGATTGCATTAAATGTATAGCTATCTCTAGGTAGCATAGATATTTAACAATATTTATTCTTCCAGTCCATGAGCAGGAACGTTTTTCCATTTCTTTGTGTCTTCTTCTTTCTTTCACGATAGTTTTGTTCTATAGTTTTGTGAGTACAGATCCTTTGCCTCTTTGGTTAGGTTTATTCCTCTGTATCTTATGGTTTTGGGTGCAATGTAAATGGGATCGACTTCTTACTTTCTCTTTTTCCTGTCTCATTGTTAGTGTATAGAAATGCAGCTGGCCTCTGGGCATTTGATTTTATATCCTGCCACTTTGCTGAATTCCTGTGTGAGTTCTAGCAGTTTTGGGGTGGAGTCTTTGGGGTCGAGTCATGTCATCTGCAGAGAGTGAGTTTGACTTCTTTTTTGCCAATTCGGATTCCTTTTATTTCTTTATTGTCTGATTGCTGAAGCTAGGACTTTTAGCGGTGATGACAGTGGATATCTCTGATGTGTTCCTGACCTTAGCGGAAAAACTCTCAGTTTTTCCCCATTGAGAATGATATTCACTGTGGGCTTTTCATATATGGCTTTTATGATATTGAGGTATGTTCCCTCTATCCCCACACTTTGAAGAATTTTAAAATGCTTTTTCTGCATCTGTTGAGAGGATCATATGGTTCTTGTCCTTTCTTTTATTAATGTACTATATTGCATTGGTTTGCAGATGTTGAAATGACCTTAGCAACCCAAGAATAAATCCCTACTTGACTGTGGTGAATAATCCTTTTAATGTACTGTTGGAGCCTATTAACTAATATGTTGGTGAGAATTTTTGCATCCATGTTCATCAGCGATATAGGTCTGTAAGTCTCCTTTTTGCTGGGGTCTTTCTCTGGTTCTGGGATCAAGGTAATGCTGGCCTCATAGTCAGGAAGTTTTCCTTACAGTTTTATTTTTTGAAATAGCTTCAGAAGAGTAAATATTAATTCTTTAAATGTTTGGTAGAATTCCCCTGGGAAGTCATCTGGCCCTGGACTCTTGTTTGTTGGGAGATTTTTTATTACTGCTTCAGTTTCCTTGTGGGTTATGGGATGTTCAGATTTTCTATTTCTTCTTGGTTCAATTTTGGTAATTTATACATTCTCTACGAATGCATCCATTTCTTCCAGATTGCCTAATTTGTTGGCATATAGTTGCTCATACTATGTTCTTATAATTGTTTGTATTTCTTCGGTGATCGCTCCTCTTTCATGAATGGGTCCTTTCTTTATTCTTTTTGATAAGTCTGGCCAGGGATTTATCAATCTTATTAATTCAAAGAACAAATTCTTAGTTTCATTGATCTGTTCTCCTATTCTTTTCGTTTCTGTTTCATTGATTGATTTCTGCTCTGATCTTAATTATTTCTCTTCTCCTGCTGGGTTTAGGGTTTATTTGCTGTTCTTTCTCCAGCTCCAGGTGTAGGGTTTTATATTTGAGGTGTAGGATTATGTATTTGAGACCTTTCTTGTTTTTTCAGAAAGGTTTGTATTGCTATATATTTCCCTCTTAGGACTGTCATTGCTACATCCCAAAGATTTTGAACAGTTGTGTTTTCATTCTCATTTGTTTCCATGAATTTTTATATTCTTCTTTAATTTCCTGGTTGACACATTCATTCCCTAGTATGATGCTCTTTAGCTTCCATATATTTGAGTTCTTTCAAACTTTCCTCTTGTGGTTGAGTTCTAGTTTCAAAGCAATGTAGTCCAAAAATATGCAGAATGATCCCAGTCTTTGGTACCAGTTGAGAACTTATTTGTGACCCAGTATGTGATCTATACTGAATGTTCCATGTGCATTTGAAAAATATGTGTATTCTGTTGCTTTAGGATGGAATGCTCTGAATATATCTGTGAAGTTCATCTGGTCCAGTGTTTCATTCAAAGCCCTTGTTTCCATGTTGATGTTCTACTTAGATGATCTGTTGATTATAGTGAGTGGGGTGTTAAAGTCCCCTACTATTATTGTATTATTATCAGTGTATTTCCTTGATTTTGTTATTCAATTAATAACAAAGATTATATAATTGGCTGCTTAGGGGCATAAATACAATTTTTAGGTCTTTTTGGCTAGACACCTTAATTATGACATAGTGTACTTCCTCATCTCTTATTACAGTCTTTGGTTTAAAATCTAATATTGCCACCCCAACTTCTTTTGATGTCCATTAGCATGATAAATCATTTTCCATCCCTGTACTTTCAATCTGGAGGTATCTTTAGGTCTAAAATGAGTCTCTTGCAGACAGCATATTAATGGGTCTTGCTTTTTTATCCAATCTGATACCATGTGTCTTTTGATTGGGGCATTCAACACATTTACATTCAGGATAACTATTAAAAGATATGAATTTAGTACCATTGTATTACCTGTAAAGTCACTGTTTCTGAATGTTGTCTCTGTTCCTTTCTGGTCTATGTTACTTTTGGGCTCTCTCTTCACTTAAAGGAACCCTTTTTAAATATCTCTTGCCGGGTTGGTTTAGTAATCATAAATACTTTTACTTTCTGTTTGTTCTGGAGGCTTTTTATCTCTACTATTATGAATGACATCCTAGCTGGATAAAGTATTCTTGGCTGCATATTTTTCTCATTTACCATCCTGAATATATCATGCTAGTCCTTACTGGTAGGTCTCTGTGGCTAGGTCTGCTGCCAGTGCATGTTTCTACTCCTCTAGGTTATAGACTTCTTGTCCCAAGCTCCTCTTGTCCCAAGTTGCTTTCAGGATCTTCTCTTTGTCTCTGAAATTTGCAAGTTTCACTTATATATCAGAGTGTTTACCTATTTTTATTGATTTTGAGGGGGGTTCTCTGTGCCTCTTGGACTTGAATGACTGTTTCCTTCCCCAGATTAGGGAAATTCTCTGCTATAATTTGCTCCAATATACTTTCTGCCTGCCACTACCACTCTCTCTTTCCTCTTCTGGTATCCCATTTATTCTGATGTTTCACTTCATGGTATCACTTATCTTCTGAATTCTCCCCTTATTCTCAGCTTCTTTATTCTTCATCATTTTGTCTTCTGTGTCACTCATTCTCTCCTCTGCCTCATTTATCCTAGCAGTTAGAGACTCCATTTTTTTAATTATACCTCATTAATAGCCTTTTTTATTTTGATTTGATTAGATTTTAGTTTTTTTATTTCTCCAGAAAGGAATTCTCTTGTGTCTTCTATGCCATCTCAAACCCAGCTAGTGTCTTTATAATTGTTACTCTGAACTCTAGTTCTGACGTCTTATTTATATTCATTCTGATTAGGTCCCTGGCAGTCTGTACTGCCTCTTGTTCTCTTTTTTGAGGTGAGTTTTTCTGTCTTGTCCTTCTGTCCAGAGAACAGATGAATGAGAAAACAGAATACTAAAATGACAACAGCAACCCCAGAGAAATGTATACTAAACAAATCAGAAGAGACCTGCCACCGAAAAATTTTTTTTAAAAAATAAATAAATAAAATCAGACAGGTGAACAGAACAGAGCAATACACTGGATCCTGTGTGTAGTTTGGTCTACCTTGTTAGAAAAGTAGATCACAAAATTGTGAAGAAAGAAAAACTCATATATGTACAAAAATAAAATTGAATATAATAAAAAGATAGAATGTAACTGTAAAAATTAAAATTAAAAGACAAAAAACAAAAAAGAAGGAATATAAACAAGTGAACAGAGCAATATAAGAAACTAACTTCTCAAAATTGTAAAGAAAGAAGAACTTATGTATGTGGATAAAAAAATTTAAAAGAATTCCACAACAAAAGAAGAAAGAAAAGAAAAAGAGAGAATATAATCAGACAGATGATCAGACATATTGGTCTGTGAGAAGAAACTGTATCCCAAAATTGTAAAGAAAGAAAATTTATATATATGTGTATATAAAATACATAATATATATGAACATATATATGAAATTAAATGCAATGAAAGAATAGAATGTACGTGTAAAAATGAAAATTAAAAAAGATTTTTTAAAGAGTTGATAAAGTAAGAAATTAGTTGTAAAAGGAAAGAAAAGAATTTAAAATTGAAAGACCAAAGAATCATAGGGAAAAAACCCATGAATTCTTATACTGTTTTCCCTTAGTGCTAGAGTTTTGCAGTTCTCTGTAATTTGTAAACTTGGTCTTAGCTTGATGTTTTTGTGGATCTTTTTAGCAAGGTGCACGTTGTATTGACTCTCAAGTGTCTTTGCCCCGGATGGAATTGCACTGCTCTTGCCAGGAGTCCAGACTGAGTAAGGGACTCTGATTGCACTGTGCCACTTTTGTTCCCTGAAGGCTTTATGTGCCACCTTAGAGGATGAGAATGAAAATGGTGACCTCCTAATCTCCAGTCCTGGAGCCAAAAGCTTTGGTCCCCACTCCTCAGTGCCCTCAGGGAAAAGCAGTCAATCTCTCCTGTCTTCCTGGTCTCCGTCTGTACTCCGTGCTCACCCAAGCTGTAACTGTGAGAGTTCTACTACTCCCTGGGTCCCTGCTCAGAAAGCTGTTGTCCAGCCGTGCTATGGTTCATGATATATGGCAACCCCCAGCTGAGAGCCCACTCCTGGGCTCACTGGGTGCTGCTGGTTTCCCGCTCTGATGCCTGGGAACTCTGACGCACTTAGGCACTCCCAGCCTTCCTGTGATTCTAGGGATCCTGAGACCACAGTGTCCACCAAGGATTGCAACCCACTTCTGGTTCTGATGCTGTATCACTTTCTGGTGCATGCTTACAGAGGCTTCCTCCCCCCCCCCCCCAGTTTATCTTCCCTTTTATCCCCCTCAGATTCACTTCTTTGCACCTTCTACCTTGCGGAAAGTGGTTGCTTTTCTATTTGTAGAGATGCAGCTATTCTTTTCTTAGATCTCTGGTTGAGTTCAAAGGGTTCAGAATGATATGATAGCTATCTAGCTGTATTCCTGGGACCAGAGGATACTAAGGTCTCCTACTCCTCTGACATCGAGGACTATCTCTAACATAATATTTTCAAGGTTCATCTGTGTGCCATGTATTAGTACCATTACTTTTTATGGCTGAATAATATCCCATTTTATGGATATGTATGTATATGTATATATGCATATATGTGTGTATATTTACATTTTGTACCCATTCACCAGTTAGTGGATAGTTTGGTTGTTTCTCCTTTTTGGCTACTATTAAGAATGCTGCTGTGAGCATTCATGTGTACGTTTTTGTATAATTTTCTCAAGTATATTCCTAGGTGGGAATTGATGGGTCATATGGTAAGTCTATGTTTAATGTTTTGAGGAACTACCTTATAGTTTTCCAAAACACCTGCACCGTTTTACATTCCCACCAGCAGTATTTGGGCATTCTGATTTCTTCATATGCACTAATGTTGTAGAACATCTTTTCATGTACTCATCTATCATTTTTATGTCTTCTTGGAAAAATGTGTATTTAGATCCTTTGTTCATTTTTAATTGAGCTACTTGTCTTTATATTATTGATTCATAAGAGTTCTGTATATATTTTGTATACAAGAATATAATTTGCAAATATTTTTTTCCCATTTTGTGGGTTGTCTTTACTGATTTTTATCTCTTTTTCCTTCTTCAGTTATTGAGGGAGAGGTGTTCAAGTCTCCTGTGATAGTAGTAGAATTGCCTAGTTCTCATTTTAATTCTATCCATATTTTTCTTTATATAATTTTGAAGATGATTTATTGGATGCAAATATATTTATAAATGATCTTTTTATCATCATGAAATGTTCCTCCTTGTCTCTGGTAATGCTTCTTGCCTTAAAGTATACTTTGATGTTTATATAGCTGTACCAGATTTCCTTTACTTAGTGTTTGTATGGCTTATCTTTTTTTAATCCTTTTATTTTCAAAATTTCTAGGGCCTTGTATTTTATTTTCTGAATGCCTCTTTTTTTCAATGACTCCCTCTTGTAAACAGCATGTAGTTGGCTTTTTTCGCCTGTCTTACTTTGCTTCTTATATTATTTAATAATACTACTAATATTTACATAAATATAATTACTGGTATATTAATGGGTAATGTTATTTACTGTTTTTTTCTATTTAATCTTACTGTTTTATGTTTCTCCTGCCTTCTTGCTTTCTTTTAGATTACTAAGCTATTTTTCTTATTCCATTATTTATTGCTGTTAACTTGTTTATACATTTGTTTATTGTTCTCTTAGCAGTTTACTTAGGGGCCATAGCACACATCTACTTTTGCCAGTTCAGCTTTCACCAGAAACTTTGGAGGTCAGCTTAGCCATCTGCCAGAATCAAGCCTAGATTCTTAGCCTCCTGTCTGTACCCAATATTGGCAAATCTCCTAGAGAAAATGTGGATGTGTGTGTTAACTACCTCTCTAGCTTCTTTTCCCTTCTCTGGAATTTTAGGTCCTCCAGTCCTTGTGCTTCTGTAGCAGTCTGATATATTTAGATAGAACCTTTTGCCTTTTATCTGACTTTTGTAACTATTCCTGGTAGGAATTTTTTTTTTTTAAAGATTTTATTTATTTGACAGAGAAACACAGCCAGAGAGGGAACACAAGTGGGGGAGTGAGGGAGGGAGAAGCAGGCTTCCTTCCAAGCAGGGATCCCGAAGTGGGGCTCGATCCCGGGTCTCCGGGATCATGACCTGAGCCGAAGGCAGTTACTTAACCAACTGAGCCACCCAGGCGCCCAGGAATTTTTTTTTTGGTAGGAATTTTAGTTTGCTACAAACCGCCCCATCATACTTAGAAGTGAGTGTAATTTTATTATCAATGGATAATAGTGTAGTCATTGTATATTTACATAGTAATGTTAATTTGCCATTATTTTCCTAAAGATTAGTTTTACTTAAGTGATGATTGGACTTCCACATAGAGAAAAGGACAGAGAAAATAGACATGTTGGGGTGAATAGTTATCTTTTGAGGGAATTAGGTAATTTTAATATTCATAAGCTAGTTGAATACTTTATTTAGATACCCACATGAACAGATGAGAAGTTTGTTTAAAATTTAATTTGCTTGAATTATTGCCGTAATTATCTCAATATTATCTTTATATAATCTCTTTACTTTCCTCCTTTTCAATTGACATTGAATTCTTTCTTTAGATACATGTAGGTACAGGATCTCACTGTAATCAGTGAGAGAGGTACACATGACTCAGTATTTAGGCCTGTGTGTAAAACCTGGATGAATGAATGAATGAATGCAGGAGCCTCTGCCCAACTTTCTGGGTCATTTGGGTTGATCAGAATCAGGATTTTCTTTGTACTAAAATTAAAAGGTATGAATATTTCATCTTACATGATACTCATTTAATGAGCATAAAATTGCTCTGTCACCTTATGAGGCAGTCACATTTTGAAAGGTTACTTAGTTTTTACCCATTCCTCAGAAGAGCCAGAGTAATGTTGATTGGCTGGAACTACAATTGGAAAGCTAAAGCCTTAGAAAGGAAGCCTTGGGAAGTCAAGTACTCATAAACCAGAGTTGTCATCAGATGTTGGAAAGTGAGTATTAGAATGCCACAGCTGGGGATTTGGCCATTCTGAAATATCGTAACTCCAAGTGAAGAACTTCTGAGAGTGAACTAAGTCATAGTCTCAATAATTCTCAATAATTCTCAATAATTCTCAAAGAGTAAACAGACTTATTACCAGAAAATGTGATTTTTTTTTTCTTTTTAACAGCTTGCCCTAAAGAAAACTTAAGATACTGCTGAAGAGATATTAGAATTAAAAGTTTGTAAACACAGGTTAAAGATGTTGTTCAATAAAGTTTGTCTTATTATTTGGAGACTCTAAGAAGTTTCCTACTCTAAATATAGATTGATTTCTATTTCAATCTATTCCACTGACCTACATGTGTGGGAAACCCCAGAGCACACAATTAAGAATGAACATTTCATGTAGAAGAGTCATGTGAAATAATCTATTTAACCATCATGGTCATGCAGAATATCAGTGTTGCATGATTAAAAATAATTTGAAGAAAACTGATAAAATTTGATCTCTATTGTCTAGTTAATTATATGGTGCCAATTGATTTTGTGATTCTGATAAAGCACTATAGTTAGATAAGATGTCACCATTGGGGGAAGCTAAACTGATGAGTGCATGAATCTTCTCTGTACTATTTTGTAACTACTGTGAACTTAAAATTATTCAAAATAGGAAAGTTTTAAAAATGATTTGAAGGATACAAGATTTTGTATTGTTAAAAGGAATGTTAATAAGATATGATAGTCTTTCTTCTTAGGTGTGACGGGAAGTGAAGTAATTATGCCTTTGGATTCCAAGAGCAGCCATAAAATATAAGGAGTCTTTAAAAACAGAATCAGACCTATAAATATAGAAAACAAATTGATGGTTGCCAGGGGAGGGAGGGTTTGGGGCAAAATAGGTCAAGGGCAGTGGAAGATACAGGCTTCTAGTTATGGAATTAATAAGTTACAGAAATAAAAGACATGACACAGGGGCCCCATGTTGGGTAAGCATCTGCCTTGGGCTCAGATTATGAGTCCAGTGTCCTGCAATCAAGCCCCATGTCAGGCTCCCAAGCGGGGAACCCGCTTCTCCCTCTCTCTGTACCCCTCTCCGTTTGTGCGCGTGCTCTCTCTCTCTATCTCTCTCTCTTGCTCTCATTGTCTCAAATAAGTAAATAAAATCTTAAAGAAAAGACAGGATAAGAAATACACTCAATGATACTGTAATTACTATGTAACAGGACAGATGTTAGCTACACTTGAGGTGAACAAAGCACAATGTATAAACTTGTGAAATCGCCAAGTTGTACACCTGAAACTAGTGCAATATTATGTGTCAACTACACTCAAAATAAAAAGAAAAAAATACAAATATATAAGGGATCTTTTTGGCTAAGGAATTATTGATACTACATCTTTTATACCAATGATATGATATAGTAAAGGTCTTGGTGAAATTATACTTTTACTTAACTAATACTACTTTTATTTATATCCTTCTAATATTCTTTTGGTAAGGTAAATTTATTTTAAATAATTTTAGCCTATATTAGACTAGAATTATTCAATCTTATGGTAAAGGTGACTGGTACATAGTTCCTTGGACTAAAAAAGCATTTCCAAGTTCATATAGTAATTCTTGAGCCATACCTATTTCTTTTTGCATGTGCTTTCTCAAGCACTATTGAGTGCCTCTACTCAAATTTGTAGAATCTGATTTTTTATGGTATGTGGTTTTTCTTTGGTAATATTTTAGAAATATCAGCTTTTTTATTGTTCGTATTTTATTGTTCGTATTAGCTACTTTTGTCATGATACTGTACCCCAAACATTTATATTTGTTTATAATTGAAGTTAAAGTGGATGTTTACTTTTACTTAATACAATTTTACTGTGCAGTATGAATTCATTTGCATAAGAGTTCAGTTTGTCACTGGAATCTATCCTCAATAAGCCTGACATTTCAAAACCTAAATATGTAATCAAAGTAATGAAAAGGAATACCTCAATGCCATGTAACTAGCGAAAAGAATAAATTCTAAATGTTGGTCATGCAAATAGTTAGAGCCATATAACTGTAAACAGTAATATTCCCTTTGCTTTTGTAATTGCCAAAGGAGTTAACTTATTTGTGTTGTCTTTCAATTCCTCTGCTAGTTTCGATAATGGATAAGGTGACAACAGTTTTCAACAGTGCACAGAGATTGGAAGTTGTTAGAAACTGCATCTCATTCATATTTGAAAATAAAACACTGGAGACTGAAAAGGTATTAAAATGCTTTTTTTCCCAAGTAAGCGTTCATCATTTCCCTTTCAGATTTACATGTTTAGCTTGCCAAATGACCTCTCCTCTAATTCCATGTCTTTTCTTTAGCAAGTGTCTTTTCATTGTTTTGATCATTTTATTAATTTATTTATTTTAAGATTTTATTTATTTATTTGATAGAGAGAGAGAGAGAGATCACAAGTAGGCAGAGAGGCAGGCAGAGAGAGAGGAGGAAGCAGGCTTTCTGCTGAGCAGAGAGCCTGATGCGGGCCTCCATCCCAGGATCCTGAGATCATGACCTGAGCTGAAGGCAGAGGCTTTAACCCACTGAGCCACCCAGGTGCCCTGTTTTGATCATTTTAAATGAATTGTGCCTAAAATTTAAAATCTTTGCTATGCCTAATTATATGGCTACCAGAAAATATTGATAGTAATTTTTTCCTTAAACTTTTAAACATTGTTCCTTAAATCCAATTTTGACATACTACTTAGAAATTTAACATTTTAAATATAATTTTATTTATTGCAAAGAATCTAATCAGAATAAGAAATGAATTACAAAAACAGTAGTATTAAATGCCTCATTAAAGCACATTAAATATGCCTGTTAAAGCACATTTTCTTGCCTTCTTTAAGAAAATGTATTAAACATAATGTAATCTTAATGACTTATTATAGCTCTGAGCATCTATTACAAGAGGCTAAAGCATGAAAAGAGTAACATTTTTACCCTTATAGTAAATGACCCCAAGCATTTTTAGGTTTTGACTTTGTTTTGGTTTCCATTTTCTCTTATGCTTGAAGTGTTATAATAGACTTCCTTTTGCTTTTCTTGCTTTTAGGTTTTACATCCTGTTTCTTTTACCTGCCTATAACAATATTATGCCCTCCTGCTCTCAGATTTCTTCCCATCCTTCTTATTTGTTCCTTTATTCTGTATTTTTTTAGGTTTTCAAAGTTAAGTAAGCCCATTATTATTTTATATAAAGTACATTAACTAGGCTCTAAATGGTGAACTGGGAGAGACATTCTTCTGGGTGATAAAGTGAAAGAATTTTAATGCATAAATCTAGACATTTCTGTTTGTCGATTTGGTCCTTTCTACTTCTTTACTATGATATTGAAATGAGGAGAGGAGATGTAGAATTTTCTAGTCATAAATTAAAACTAACTAGTGATTAAATAACTTACCAGTTTAAAAGTATAAAATCACCTGTGTTTCTTGTCATTTTAATTTTTCCTTCCATTTTTGCTACAGATGTGGCCAGTTATTGAAAGGAGGTATCTAAGTGTCATGAGGGTGTTGGTAACCAAAGTTTTGTTGAGTTTTTTTATTAAGTGAAGTTAATGTTTTTTAACTTACTACATAAATCAATTCTACTTATTTTTCATGCTGGCTTACAAATAACTATAAATCCATCTATTTTATAATTGTTCTTAATAGCAAATCATCTCTTTTCTGTAAGTTTAAATCTAATATCTCTGTTAAGAGGTTTATAGGGTGCACTTGAATTTTTATTGTGATCGAATATTGTTTCTTTCCATTGATACTTTTTGTTCACTTCCGCCTCTCTTGCCTTAGACCCTTCCAGCTGCACTGAGAGCTCTTAAAGGAAAGGCAGCAAGACAATGTCTCACTGATGAACTGGGTTTACATGTCCAGCAGAACCGGGCTATATTAGACCATCAGCAGTTTGACTACATAATAAGAATGATGAACTGTACTCTACAGGTAATTTTTAGTTCTTTCAGATTATTCCTCATATTTGAGAATACTCTTCCAGGAGATTCTGTAGTTACTGAGATGTCAAGTTCTGCAGTGAAAAGGATGAAGAACAAATATCCATACCATTTCTGTCAGAAACACTTATTTATTACTTGGCATAAATATTGAGTTTTTTATACTACCATTGTTTTTTCTTGAAAAATACTAGGGTAGGGGAGCCTGGGTGACTCAGTCAGTTAAGTGTCTGCTTTGGCTCACGCCATGATCTTGGTATCCTGGGCTTGAGCCCTGCATCAGGCTCTCTGCTTAATGGGGAGTCTGCCTTTCCTTCTAACTCTCCCTCTGTGCTCTGTCTCTCTCTCATATAAAATAAATAAAATCTTTTTTTTTTTTAAGATTTTATTTATTTATTTGAAAGAGAGAAACACAGTGAGAGAGGGAACACAAGCAGGGGGTATGAGAGAGGGAGAAGCAGGCTTCCCACCAAGCAGGGAACCTGATGTGGGGGCTCGATCCTGGATCTCCGGGATCATGACCTGAGCCGAAGGCAGTCGCTTAACCAACTGAGCCACCCAGGCGCCCCCAAAAGATAAAATCTTAAAAAAAAAAAAAAAAGAAAGAAAGAAAAATGCTAGGTTTTTTTGTTCTCTAAGTAAACTTTCTGAAAATGAAAAATGAAAGGTCATCTTTAAAACATTCAGTTTTGTGTTACTTAATGTTAGATTACTTAATAATTATTTAATAATTACTTAATTATTCATTTGTCAGTTTTTAGTTGTACTATTAAGGTAGAGGGTAATGAGTGACAGATAATTCAAGTTATAAATAAATTATTAAGTATTTGCTAAGCACCATGCATAAAAGGTCAAAAAGTACTTATACTTAGCATCAAAATATATATATTATCTCACAGAAACAAACTTCCCATAAAATAGTGAAGCCAATTTAGGAGAAACATAATCTGATTTCCCCATCCCGTCTCACATGTTAGACCTTGTATGACATTGGCATCATATTCTTTGTAGGTGATACAAATATTATTTCTCAAATTTTTTGTACAAGGAGAAGAATGTAATTAAATATTAAGAATTCAGACTATCTGTAGGACTCTAGAGAAAGTAATCAAAATGCATGTTAAATTCTTTTAGTTTAGAAAATGAGAATTACTAGATATAATTAATAATAAGATTTATGGGTGAAAGAAGGCCTAATTAAATGGAAAGATAGATCACGTCCATGGGTTGGAAAATTCACTATTGTGAAGCTATCAGTTCTCCCCAAAATAATCAATAGGGGTAATGCAATTTCCATCAGAATCCCAACTAGAAAGGCAAAAGAAGCCTAAGAATTACCAACACACTCCTAAAACAACAACAACAACAAACTTGGGAATTGGTCCTGTCAGATATAAAAAATTAGTTTAAAAGAAGACATATTAATTAACTAATTAATTAATTAATTGAAAGAAGACATACAAATAGCCAAAAGGTATCTGAAAATGTGTTCAACATCATTAATCATCAGAAAAATACAAATCAGGGGCGCCTGGGTGGCTCAGTTGGTTAAGCGACTGCCTTCGGCTCAGGTCATGATCCCGGAGACCCGGGATCAAGTCCCATATCGGGCTCCCTGCTCGGCAGGAAGTCTGCTTCTCCCTCTCTCACTCCCCCTGTTTGTGTTCCCTCTCTGGCTATGTTTCCCTCTGTCAAATAAATAAAATCTTAAAAAAAAAAAATACAAATCAAATCACCATGGGATACCACCTCACATTTGTTAGAATGGCTGTTACCAAAAAGATAAAAGATAAGTGTTGGGAAGAATGTGGAAAAAAAGGGAACCCTTGTGCACTGTTGGCAGGAATGTAAATTGATGCAACCACTATGAAAAACAGAAAATTAATACCGGAACAAGCATATGCTCCAACAGTCCCACTTCTGAGCATATCCAGAGGAAAACAGGATAGTGAAAAGGTATCTGGACCCCTATGTTCACTGCAGCATTTTTAACAGTAATCAAGATATGAAAACAACCTAAGTGTCTACCAGCAGATGAATAAGAAAAGATGTGATATATACATATGAACGAATAAAAGTATGCAACCTTGAGAAAGAAGGAGGTCTTGCCGTTTGCAATAACATGGACAAATGTTGAAGCCATCATGATAAGTGAAATAAGCCCGGCAGAGAAAAATAAATAGTGCATGGTATCATGGTTAAGTAGAATCTTAAAAAGAAAAAAAAAAAGTCAAACTCTTAGATACAGTGAAAAAGTGATTACCAGGGCCTGAGAGGTGGGAAAATAGGTAGAAGTTGGTAAGAGGTGCACACTTTTTTTTTTTAAACTGGAAGAAGACTATAAACCATTTTATTAATCAGATAACATCCACTATGACATGAGTTTCAGGCAAAATCCTGAACAATTCAGAGAATACTTTTAAAAAAGGTTCTCTAAGTATTCAGTATTTCTCTAATTTCTTCTTAGTTTCTTTTCAAGAGGTGCACACTCTTAGCTATTTGATGGGTAGAGCCTGAGAATCTAATTTAAAATGTGGTGACTATAGTTGATAAAACTGTATTATGTACTTGAAATTCTCTAAGAGACTAGAACTTAAATATTTGCATCAAACAACAACAAAAGAGATATATATGGGAATGCTTTCATAGTGTATGCATATATCAAATCACCACCATGGCCACTTGAAATATTTTACCATTTTATCAATTATACTGCAATAAAATTTAAAACAATTTTTAATTAGTTTAAAACTGTAGTAATTAAGACAGTATGGTATTGGCACAATCATAAAGAGATTGACCAAAAGAACAGAAAATAAAACAGACTTCATAAACAGATGATGACAGATAAGACATAGAGGTACACATATATGTGACTTATGACTAAATTGTCATTTCAGGTCTATGACAAGAGGATAAAAAATTCAATAAATAGTGCAGGGAGATTAGGTGACCATGTACACAAAAAATGTGCAGATCTCTCCCTGGTGTATGTATCACTATACACTAAAAGTAGATTCATGTGTACTAAAGACTTAAATATGAAAATCCAACCTCTATAGTTTTTCAAACAATCTTTAAAGGAGATATCCTTGACTTTGGGGTAGGGATAGATTTGTTAAACAAGTCACAAATAGCGCTGATCTTAAACGAAAAGATTGGTAAATTTGACTACATTTAAATTAAGAATATATAGGAGACATGCACAAAAATGTTCATAGGAGCATTGTTTGAAATAGCAGAAAATTAAACAACTAATATGCCAACCAACAGTAGAATGGTTAAATAAATTGTGTTATCTTTTTATATTAGAATATTTTTTGGTAGGGAAAATGATATGTAACTACAAGGAACAATGTAGATGAATCTTAAAGAAGGTAGTTTTGCGTAAATATTAAAGGACAATCCAATTAAGTATGGTTCCATTAGTATAAAATTTAAAACATGCAATGTATTATGTAAAAATGTGTAATTCGTGGGACACCTGGGTGACTTAACTGGTTGGGTGACTGCCTTTGGCTCAGGTCATGATCCTGGAGTTCCATGGACGAGTCCCGCATTGGGCTCCTGGCTCTGCCGGGAGTCTGCTTCTCCCTCAGACCTTCTCCCCTCTCATGCTCTCTCTCACTGTCTCTCAAATAAATAAACAAAATCTTTTAAAAAAAAAAAGAAAAAAGAAATATGTAATTTAGGGATACAACATATGTGGTAAAACTGTAAAGCAAAGCAAGGCAAGGGGCGCCTTCGTGGCTCAGTCATTGGGCATCTGCCTTCCGCCCAGGTCATGATCCCAGGGTCCTGGAATGGAGCCCCACCTCAGGCTCCCTGCTCAGTGGAAAGCCTGCTTCTCCCTCTCCCACTCCCCCTGCTTGTGTTCTCTCTCTTGCTATGTTTCTCTCTGTCAAATAAATAAATGAAATCTTAGAAAAAAAAAAAGATACCATCACATTGTACACTACAATTTTATTTCTCAATTATACCTCAATAAAACTAGGAAAAGGAAATTAAGGGAATAATGAAGAAAATATTGAAGAAAATAGGGACACCTGGGGGGCTCAGTGGGTTAAGCATCTGCCTTCAGCTCAGGTCATGGTCCCGTGATCCTGGGATTGAGCAGGGAGCCTGCTTTTCCCTGTGCCTGCCACTCCCTCTGCTTATGCTCCCCCCCCCCTCTCTGTCAAATAAACAAATAAAAATATTTTTAAAAAATATTGACGAAAATTACCTCAGAGGGACAGAGAGGAAGGGTAAATGAACATAGAGATCTGCAGTAGTAATGGTAACACTCTATTTCTTAAACTAGGTGTATGAGTATTGTGTGTCTTTGTTCTAACCTTGCAACTTTAAACCTTTAGATCTTAGAGTACTGCTATTAGATTTTTTTGCAGGGGACACTTTTCCTTCTAACTCATTTCAAAAGATATCTTTCTCTGAAATTCTAACTTAAAATCTAGCATCAAAAATGCAATCTTGTAACAAACACTTTGTAGTTTGTTTAAGCAAATTAACAAGATAGGAGATGATTCACCTTTACAGGAAGACATTCTTTAAAGTATAATATACTAGCTATAATAGTTTATAATAATAGCAACAATTAAAAGCAACCTAAATGTTTATCATTTGGATATTGATTAACTTAATTATGTGCAACTATTTGGAATACTGCTCAGCTACAACATAAAAACATATGGTAAAACATATATTGCTAGGTAGGTAAAAGGAAAGTTACATAAAGTAGATATAATATGATTCTGTTCTTGACCTAAAATTGCACATGTGTATTATGACATATTAAAAATTTAGAAGGATATTTGCAGTAAATCCTTAACAATAGTTACTTCTGGTGTGTGGATTAGGCACACACACGTGTGGTTAAATTATATAAAACATAAGCATATATTTTATAAACTAATAAACTAAAAAAAGATTCTCCTTTTTGTAGTCAGGAAATCGTTGAGCACCTTTATGAGAAGAATAAAACAATAAATTTGACCTTAAAAGAAGTCACATCCTTTGTTACTTTGCTGCCATTACTTTGATACTATAATTATAGGGAACAAAGGAATTTGATTAATAGATGAAGGTCTCTAGAAGCCCTAAAGTTAGGTAATTTCTTGATACCCTATGATTGCTGATAGAACTACAAAATTTATTTTAGGAAGCTTTTTTTCCACTAGTACTTTCTGTGCTGTTTATTAACTTAGGAACTAAGTTGTAAGATTTCCTTAAACTTAATTGTAGCATACACTGATTAGTAACTTATAGAAAATATATGAATATTTTCTTTTTTCATTTGAATAATCATATTTCTGGGAAGCAAAAGGCATGGATTTTTTTTCCTGCTTTCTTTTTTTTTTTTTTTTTTTTTTTTAAAGATTTTATTTATTTGACAGAGAGAAACACAGCCAGAGAGGGAACACAAGAAGGGGGATTGAGAGAGGGAGAAGCAGGCTTCCACCTAGCAGGGAGCCCGATATGGGACTCGATCCCGGCTCTCCGGGATCATGACCTGAGCCGAAGGCAGTCACCCAACCAACTGAGCCATCCAAGCGCCCCTTTTTCCTGCTTTCAAATACACCTGATCTAAGGAACTTAATATTTTTTAATTTAGTATCTCATAAGTTCATAAAAATGGATCCTGTCTTTCTTCCAACACATGCTGTTTTTTAACATTATATAGATATATGGGCTCATATGCGATGTTTTTATTTTAATGGGTTATTTATTACTAACTTGGGATTTGTTAGTATTTACATTCTTGTTGCAACAACGTTACTTGTGGGGATTTAATGTGACATTCTGAACATTTTTTACAAAAGCAACGGTTTCAAGCAGAGAGGCCAAACATCTGTGCTGGTATTTTAAGAAAGAAACCTTAACTAAATGAACTAATATTTAGCTAGTGATTCAAAAACTTTAATAATTTTTGCTTTTTGTGATTTTGAAGTTATTCTGTCCTTCCCTGTCCTTAAGGGTAAACTAAGTGGAACATGAGTTCTATAGGAGACTATTTTATTTATTAGATTCATTCACAACCAAGGAACTTTTTTAAAGGACTGGTTTATAGAGGTTATAGATTAGTCCTGTGTATCATCTCAATTCAAATAACTAATCATATTTTGGTTGTTTTTGTAACTGAGATAGTAAATCTCTCAAAATATCTTGGCCTTAACTCTTCATTTTTTGCAGGCATGACTAAAACTTTAGCAGATACGTGATGTCAAGATCACAGCTAAAATTTCTTAAAGATTTTAATATATTTGTCAGAAAGAGAGAGAGCGCACAAGCAGGGGGAACAACAGGCAGAGGGAGAAGCAGGCTCCCCAGTGGGCAAGGAGCCTGATACAGGGCTCAATTCTAGGACCCTGAGGTCATGATCTGAGCTGAAAGCAGAACGCTTAACCCACTGAGCCACCCAGGCATCCCACAGCTAGAATTTTAACAATAAATTATAATTTAAAAACCCAGTGAAGTCCTCCATTTTCAGCATCATAAACAACTGCATACTAGAGGAACTTTTCATTAATGTAGTGAAATGGATCTTAGAAAAAGTGTAGAAAGAAAAATACCCACATGATTTTGGCACATTGTTTTTTCTAAGAAGAAAAGGAAATTTCTTTTTTTTTTCTTAAAAGATATTATTTATTTATTTGACAGAGAAGAGAGATCACAAGTAGGCAGAGAGGCAGGCAGAGAGAGAGGAGGAAGCAGTCTCCCTGCTGAGCAGAGAGTCCAATGTGGGCCTCCATTCCAGGACCCTGAGATCGTGACCTGAGCCAAAGGCAGAGGCTTTAATCCACTGAGCCACCCAGGCACCCAGAAAAGGAAATTTCTAATAGGCCCTTCTACTCCCAGGAAAAGGACAAATAGGAAAAACCAAATTCTGAGCAGTTAGCAGAAAACCAAATTTGTGGGCCTCCATAAGAAGAACTGTTTGAACCTGAGAGTTTTGCATTAGGCTGCGACATGAAAAGAGGAATAAAATAATCCCTATGCAATAGTAACATGCCCCTCACCCCTTGCCTCTAAAAGAATAAGTTGTGAATCCTTTCTGGAAGAATGGAGCCCCAATTTAGGCAGTCAGAATGCCCACAGATTAAATTTAATAAAATATGCACTCACTATTTAAAAATGACTGAGCCAGAATGAATTAGTGTCAACAGAAACAACCAACAACAGATTTGCATTCTCAAAAATATTTTAGAATTATCCAACTTGAATATATAATTTAAGTATTTAAATAAATAAAATAAGCCAATAACTGGAAACTAACAAAAATGGCCGGCTAAGTTTATATAATCACTTAAAATAAAAATTCAGAGGATGTGGAAAACTCAACATTGTTAAGACGTCAGTTCTCAGCAAATTGTCTATAGGTTGAATGCAATCCCCATCAAAATTGCAACAGACTTTTCTATAGAGATTGACAGGTGGACTCTGATTTATATGGGAATTCAGAGGTCTTAGAAAGGCCAGAAAATCTTGGAAAAGAGTAAAATTGGATAACTTACACTACCTGATTTTAAGACTTATTATTAACCCATAATAATCAAGACAATGTGGTACTGACATAAGCATCAACAAATAAATCAGTGGAAAGAGCACCCAGAAATAGACCACATTTACAGCATTTTTAACAAAAGCACCAAAGTAACCCAATAGAGAAAGGCAATTTTTTCCCACAGATTGTATTGGAATAACCGAATAGCCATAAGGAAAACAAATGAATCTGACCCTCTATGTCACATCAAACAAAAGGATAATTTTGAGGGATAGAGTATAGATCTAAACAGAAAATATGAAATCATAAAGCTTTTTAAGGAAAATATGAAATAGTTTCGTGACTTAGGAATGGGCAGAAGTTTCTTAGATCACAGAAAGTGATAACCAGAAAGGGGGAAAATGATCATCAGACTTCATCAAAATTAAAACTTATGATCTTCAAAAGACCCCACTGTGAAAATGAATAGGCAAAACTGGGAAAAATATTCCCAAAATATATATGTGACAAAGAACTGGTATTGTGTTTGTATAAAGAACTCCTACAACTTAAGCTGAAGAAACCAATTTTAAAAGATGGAAAATTTAAACAGATACTTCACAAAATAATGTGTAAATGCTCAATAACCATATGGAGAAGATCTCAACATTATTAGTCGTCAGAGTAAGGCAAATGAAAATCACTGTGAGATAGTACTGTATAACCCATCTATATGTTAAGATTAGAATGACATTGCCATGTTGGCAATGTTGTAAAGTAATTGGAAGTCTCATACTTTATTGTTGAGACTATGAACTAGTACAGTCACTTCAGAAAAAAAGTCTGAAAGATTCTTATAAAACTAAGCATATACCTATCCTATGAACCAACAGTTTCATGATAATTGATGTCTGCTATTTACTTTGAAATGCACTAAAAATAATATAGATTAATGGATGGATAGATAGATAGATAGATAGATAGATAGATAGATAGATAGATAGATAGATAGATAGATAGATAGAAAATAAAGCAAACCTAGTAAACTGTTCATGGTGCAATCCAAGGGGGAAATAAATGTACAGGTGTTCAGTATAAAATTATTTCAACTTTGATATATGTTTGAAATTTATTGGTATTAAGTAAACAAAGAAATACATAATTACAGACGACTAAGTGGCTAGGTTAAACATCAGTCTAGACACAGTGAAAGAGAATTCTAATGAACTGGAATATACATGTGAAGCAATTATACAGTGGAGCAGAAAGAAACAGGAAGATGGAAAATATGCAATAGAAGATACAAGGAGATAGTGAAGTGGTCTAATACAATACTGTTCAAAGTGGTAGTCTGTGACAAGGTAAGAAACTTGTGCTGGGGTGCAAATCAGTGACTTTGTTTTCATTGAGAAAGTCTTACTATGAAAAAAGATAAAAAAACAGGCTACTAAACATTAGGCTTAGTGTGACTTCAGCTCATGGTGGTCAGTATGTCAGAAAGTAGCCAAGGATCCTGCCTCATTAAAGAGGAGAGCCTTCAAAGTCGAAGCCTCAGATTTTGTGAAGGCTGAGAATTCCAGACACCAAGAAAATGTTTTCATACTATTTGATTTGTTGCTGGGTAGATTCTTATATTGGGCTTCTTAGGCTGATTCAGTAATACAGGAAACCACCTAAAAGTTTAAAAGTGTGAGAAAAAAGGCTTCTATTCTGGAACCCCAAACTTCCACATCAGATTGACTTAATCTAGAATTTTTTTTTTTTTTTTGAAGTGGTTGACATTTTTATTGCTTTAGAGGTGGAGGGCAGGTGCTCAGGAGCTCCAGGTAGGGTAGTTCTGCTGCTTCACCACTGTAGGCTTCTGGCTGTGCAGGATGGTGCTGTCTGTGTGAGTGGTGTCCGTGCGCAGATCTGGACAATACTTGTTCTTGCAGATCACGTGCATGAAGCTGCTGAGGGTGGCCCAGGTGTTCTTGTTAGTTGTGGCCTGCACATAGGAGGTGGCAGGCTTTCGCTGAGATCTCTAGTTCATGACCACCACTACCCAGTGCCCTTGGCCATGGGCCCACAGTCTTGCAGTGTATCAGCCTGTTGTAGTGGAATGACTTGATACAGTGGGATAGGCCCTGAGAGAGATTCGTGTAAGACTCTGAATGCTGTTATGGGATTACTGGATTTTGAGTGGGAAGGACAAGGTCACAGAAGGCATTTGTTGGACAAGAATAGAAAGGGAGAATGTTCCAGATAGAGGAAGTTGTTAGTAGGAAGAAAGTACAGAAATGGCCTGTGTTTTTGAAAATTAAAAATATTTCCGTGTTGCCAAATGTAGAGGAGAAAGATGGTGGGAGATGAGAGACATAGAGTAACTTCTGGTTAAAGTGAACAGATTGAATATGGACATTTGACCTCAGCTACCACCCCAAACCCCAGTAAAATAAAAGTAAAGACTTTTTAAAATGTTGAAACCCTAAAGCAAAACAGGAGAGGAGACAAGAGCAAGGACATTTTGGATACTGGAAAGGTGATAGTGAATGACTGTATTTAGCAGACTCAAGACCGCCTTTTTCTAACTGATGTTGTAAAAGCCTTGAAGCAGCCCAATTTTCAGAACTGTAAAAGGCTCAGGGATTCGGGACATCAACTAATCTCTGAAAACAGGAGGTTTAGGTGGAGATAAAACATTAAAAAGAAGATTGTTTGAAAGTCCCCTTACGATGCAGTTGGATTGCCCTCCTAGATATTTTTCAATTCTGTGTAAACAGCCAGCTGCCCCTCCTTTACTCTATATGATGAGAGGATTGTTTGTTTGTTTGTGTATTTATTTTTAAGAGAGAGGACAGGGGCGCCTGGGTGGCTCAGTGGTTGGGCCTCTGCTTTCAGCTCAAGTCATGATTCCGGAGTCCCGGGTTCGAGTCCCATATCGGGCTGCCTGCTCGGCGGGAGGCCTGCTTCTCCCTGTCTCACTCCCACTGCTTGTGTTCCCTCTCTGGCTGTGTTTCTCTCTGTCAAATAAATAAAATCATAAAAGGGGGAGGGGGACACAATACTACCCTAGGAGCACTAGGTCTGGCTGAAGGGAATTCTGGTTTTCTGCAACAAGGGAGTTAAGTGAATGCCAAATATTGAGAATACTAGTAGACTTTCCGCTTTTAGCTCCCAGAACTCTGGCAGCTTGTTTTCAGGTTAGGAAATTGGAAGACAGTTCTTTAAGAAATGTGAACAGCCAGAGAGAAAAAGATTTTACCAAAGATACTGAGATTAGGAGTTTTTCAACCAAATAGCTCGACGAGATCATGCTAAAATAGAGCTTGCCAGGCAACAAGCTTCACCAACGACACATTCTTTTTATTTTATTTATTTTCGTTCTTTGCTTTACTTTTTGTGGAGTGTGACCTAAGCAGAAGGGTCCCTAAAACCAAGTCAGTTCTTACCATTGTTCTCCAGCTCTGCTTTCACTCCCCACTCTCCCTCATGAGAGAATCATCCAGTCATCATCCATAATTGTCCTGCCCTTTTCCTTCTTGGGTACACGTATCACTCTGATGGCCTCAGACAACCTCAGCTTTCTTTTGGCTCTGAAACTGGGTTAGCCACAATCACTACTACCCTCTGGAAATAGGCCCAAAGAGATTAAATAGTTTTCCCAAATCACAGAGCTCATAAATCGAAGAGGTAAGTTCAGAATCTAGTTTTTGTTTTTTTTTTTATTCACTCTGTGTCTTTAGCTTGCTGATGCTGTGTTTTTCAAAACGCCATAGGTGGCAATTAGGTGCTCTTTAGCTAAATTTAAATTTAGATCAGAAGCCTGTATTCTGGAAACTCGTGGATTTTTTTTTTCATTTTTAAAAATAACAGTTGCTGTTGAAAAACTCAACCCTAAGTGACTTATAACAGATTTTGTTTGTATTGTTCATTGTTGTACACCCAACATCCAGAATGGCATGTGGTACACAGAAAGTATTCAGATTTGTTTAAATGTATAAATGATTATATAATTAATTTTTTCCAAGTATAATTTTTTAATAAAGATTATTATGCAAGGTAGAAAAATTGCTCAGAAAGGCCAATTACTTCTTTAATGTTTTTTGACATAATAATTCACATTGACTTTAAATACTATCACATAAAGTATGGTGAAGAAAAGAAATTTCACTTCATAATTAGAAAGCTCACAATAAAACTTGCCAAGAAAAAGGAAAAGAAAAAAAAGCCATCTTGAAAATAAATACAGCCCATGCCAAAGTAGTATAAAATGAAGTCAGAAGTCTTCAAAAAGAAAAAAAAAAAAACTTTTCTTCCCAATATTTTCTCACTCTTTTATGGTTCCTGAGATTGGTGAGGGTTCAAGGCTTGAGATTCAAGGGTTGCTGAGTTGTTCTGATTTAGCAACTTTGGTATCTATTTTTTTCACCACTACTGTCTTTGGATTTAGAAGCAGTAATTATTGAAATAAGTTTCCAATTTTCTAAGTTATTTATTAAGGGACTAACTTGGTTGTTTACAATTTTGGGTTTCAGATTTAGGAGACAATTCATTAAAAAGTTAATTATTCTAACAGCTGTAAGGTTTAGACCAAATCAAGATCCCTGATGAGAACTTATTGATAATTATAGTGGAACTTTTCAATTCTTATCTTACTTGACACTTGGTAGCATCTCATGATGCTCTTTACAAAACCTTCCTCCCTTATCTTTGTTGATAATATTTCCCCTGGTTTTCTTCTTTCAAATTTATTTTTCAGTCATTTTGATACAGCTTCTCTTCCTTCAACCTTGCAAATGGTGATGCTCATTTGCATCTTTAGATCCATTTTTAGATTATCTGACAGTCTAAGATTCTCCCAGGCAATCTTAATCATCCCCATTATTGTCTTTTATTTATGCCCTCCCAATTTGTATCTCAAGCTCAAATCTATTTCTTGAGTTTCATAGCTGAATATCTTACCTGTTATTGCCCATCTGTGCTTGAATGTCCCAAAGCTATTTAGATGTTATGTTCCAAACTGAAATAATAATCTTTTATCTCCATTTCCAGATACTACCTACAAACTCTTGCTGTTGAATTTCCTACTTCAACAAATGGCACCAATAAGCCTTAAATATGGAATTAGATTTTCTCTTAGCGTCATCCTCCTATCTGATCAGCCGCTGAGTCCTATACATTCTACTTTCTAAATATCTCTCAATTCCGTCTATTTTTCTCTCTCCTTAAATTTTAATGTCCTGATTTAAGTCACCAACATTGCTTACGTATTACTGCAGTGACTTAACTGTTCTTTGAAGAAATGTCTCTTTAAGTTCTTTAGCCATTTTGAAATCAGTGTAGTTGGAATTTTTGAGGAACTTGAATAAAATTTATTTGAAAGAACATGAAGAGCAAAGAACTTTCCCTATCAGATATCAGTGTATAGATTGAAATCATCATAATAAAACTAGTGTTGTATAGAACACAAGTAGACTAATAAACCAATAAAACAGAGTACATAGAGATATACTGGTGTTTATGGGAACTTAATAGGTATCACAAATCAGTGAAGAAAGGAGAACTTATTTAATAAGTGGTATTGGGAGAAATGGATCACTCTCTGAAGAGAAATAAAGCATTCCTAGATAGTGACATTTATAAAGATGTTCTTCAAATAGATTAAATATCTTATGTAATGATGGAACTCCAAAGTTAATAGAAATGAAGATGAATATCTTGGTGACCTAATGGAAGGGAAAAATTCTTTAAAATTTAAAATTTAAAACACAAATGTAGTAATACAACATAAACATAAATACAAGCAGTAGAAAACCAAATGGATTTAAGTTACGAAAACTTTTTTTAAAGATTTATTTATTTGACAGAGAGCACGTGTGCATGAGTTGGGGGAAGGACTGAGGGAGAGACTCTCAAGCAAAACTCTAGGCAGAGCATGGAGTCAGTCCACAACCCATGAGATCATGACCTGAGCCAAAATCACAAATTAGATGCTTAACCAACTGAGCTACCCAGCTGCCCCTAAAACCATCTAATCAATGAAGGACAGCATGAATGAAGTTAATATACAGATGTTAATTAATAGACCATAAATCATACTTATTTTACTATCTGAAATCAACAAGGAATAATATCTGGAATACACAAAAAATTTCTCTAAATCACCAAGAGTTAAACAACAACCTCAATGAAGATTAGAAAAAGTGGGGTGCCTGGGGGCTCATGTGGTTGGGTATCTGCCTTCAGCTCATGTCATGATCCCAGGGTCCTAGGAACAAGCCCCACATTGGGCTCCCCGCTGAGTTTCTCCCTTTCCCTCTTCCCTTCCCAGCCCCTCGTGTTTTCTCTCCTATGCACTTTCTGTCTCACTCGAATAAAAATCTTTTAAAAAAATCTGATAAAAGATATGAACAGACTCTTTATAAAAGAGAGAACTCAAAAAGCTATAAGATTATGTAAATTAAAATAATAACTTTATTCTTAAGACTGGCAAAAATTAGAAAGTAGAATAATGCAAAGTGTTGATAAGGATGTGGCAGTATAGGAATCCTCATTCCTCATGCATTGCTGGTGAAGAACAGAGATAGGTATAGTTATTCTGGAAAGCAATCAGGTGGCACTTAGTCAAAAGGAGACAATGTATATACCTTCAACACAGCAATAGTCCTGGATAGATGATTGATGGAGAGAGGGGAAGGGAGAGGGATATTAAAGGAATTACTAGTAATCCTTTGTGATAAACTACAGTGTTTAGATTTGCCCTTGCCCTAATATGTGAATTAAAATATAGGGTTTATTATACATCTGTAATTAATTGATGCTTGTAGATTATTTAGTCCATATATTTACCTTTTTTTTTTTTTTTTTTTAATAATTTTGTTTGTTTGTTTGTTTGTTTGTTTTTTAAAGATTTTATTTATTTGACAGAGAGAAACACAGCGAGAGAGGGAACACAAGCAGGGGGACTGAGAGAGGAAGAAGCAGGCTTCCCGCCGAGCAGGGAGCCCGATGTGGGACTCGATCCCGCGTTGACGGGATCATGACCTGAGCCGAAGGCAGCTGCCCAACCAACTGAGCCACCCAGGCGCCCAATATATTTACCTTTTTGAAGAGAGGAAAAGTAAAGAAAAATCGGAGCCCCTGCTAATCTGTTACTGCCTTTAAAACTTCTGCTTTGATGATGTTGACTTGTAGAAAAAGTCAATTCCATTTACTACAGCGCTGCACAAACACTAGCTCAGAATGCAAAGAAGCTGAAAGAAAATGCAACAAGAGCTTAGAGGAGCTGCAGACCTGACTAACAAGATAAGCCAGAAGATTAATGACATTACACTGACCTCTAAACATAAACCATGAGTGCTGTTCCACTTCCACCTTTCAAGTCTCTGGCAACTCTAATGCAGAACCATCTAGAGAAGGGAATTCTAGTTCCAGTTTAGTTAAATTGATACAGTACAAGTCACTACTTTCTTCTTCCCAGTTAGTACCCTAATTTAACATGAGATCCTTTGAGGCTGTGAAACTCCAGTCATGTTATAATTCACCTACAGGATTAGACTTTGTTATGGTATTTAGACATCTCAGTCCTACAGCTAGAGGATCTTATTTATTTTTTTATTTTTTAAGAATAATCAGAGAAGGGGCGCCTGGGTGGCTCAGTTGGTTGGGCGACTGCCTTCGGCTCAGGTCATGATCCCGGAGACCCGGGATCGAGTCCCACATCGGGCTCCCTGCTCGGTGGGAAACCTGCTTCTCTTTCTCTCACTCCCCCTGCTTGCGTTCCCTCTCTGGCTGTGTTTCTTTCTGTCAAATAAATAAAAATCTTAAAAAAAAAAAAGAATAATCAGAGAAAACTGTCTGGTCCCTTACCTGACCTTGTGATAGAAATTTAACACACTGAGCTTATTACGATATTTCTCCAAATTCTCTACTACATTTTGAGACAATGGACTAGCCTCATTGTTCCTCTTATATGAATAAAGTATTTATGTAACAGTTATTTTGTTATTATCAGCTCTTAACTATAGTTGTCTATTGGTAATAATTTACTTGTTTTGCTTTTGAGTGCTGTGGACTATCAGTTTCTCATTAACTACTAGCAAAAGACTAATAATTTTTTTTTTGTTTTGAATAATTATTTTTTTGTACTTTTGTTTTTGAATGGTTTAGTTTCACAGCAAAATTGAGGGGAAAGTATAGATATTTCTCATATACCTTTGCCCCACATATACATAGACTCCCCCATTATCAGCATTCCCCACCTGAGTGGTACATTTGTTACAGTCAAAGAGCCTATATTGATACATCATCATCATCTAAAATCCATAGTTTACATTGTTTCACTCTTGGTTTTGTACATTCTTTGGGTTTAGACAAATGTATCATGAGATATGTCCATTACTGTGGTATTATATGGAGTATTTTTACTACAGTAAAAATCCTCTGTGCTCTGCTTATTCATCCTCCCTTCCAATTATTAATTTGAATCTGATCAAATCTAAAACCAATTCCAGATTTCTTTTTTTTTTCTTTTTTTTTTCTTTTTTTTTTCCAATTCCAGATTTCTATCCTTAAGTTGCTTTACTTCTGAAACAATTATTGGTACAGATCAGGGAAATCCTTAAGTAGCACTCTTTGTTTTCTGCAGGTTTGTTATATTATACTTCACTCAGTTACATCTGTCTAAATGTGTAGAAAAGATCAATAATAATTTCCAAATATTCTGGGCAATAAAATAATTGCTTTACAAATAGAATTTAAAATGCTGCCTTAGCTAGTTATATCAGATTGCATTGAGTGTTTACTATAATATCTAAGGGATATTTAATGGATATTTAACAGACTGCTGACAGGAGATATGATGGTCTTTATGTTGACCATTTGAGAACAATTTATGATAAATAGAAATTTATATTTTTGGTGAGGCAGAAATTTAAGCTGTGCATGTAATGCTATTATGTGCAAACACTAGCTAGTATGCATTCTGCATCTCAATTTGACCTTATTATTAAGTATTCATTGTGTGACTCATGAAATTCTGTTTGTGAAATATATATTTATGAAATATTTATTGCATAAAGAATACTACTAAAATAAATACATATGTACCCAACATCCAGTTCAAGAAATAAAAGGTTAACACTGAAGTCCCTTGAGAGCTCCACCTCAACTTCTCTGGCTCTTCCTCTCCCTTAGCACCACTCTCCTAAATTTGAAACTATTTTTTCCTTTGCTTTTCTTCATGGTTTTACCTAATATGTGTACTCTTAAAATATAATTCAGTTGAGTTTTGCCTATTTTGACTTTCATATAATTGCAATCATCCTTTTTTTTTAATCAATACAGTAAGTGTTTGTTTAGCAGCCGCTCATAAAGCTCATCCATTATGTATATAAAATTATGGTTTGTTTACATTAATTGCTATATGAGTCCATGCTACTGTTGAAGGCCCCTTGACTATAATAATGAAAACAGTGTTGTAACTGAAAACACTTTTGCACTGACCATTCTTATACACTGATGCACTTGTACAGGAATTTCCTTTGAATAAATACATAGGAATGGAATTGCTGAGTCAAGAGTATGTACAACTTCAACTTTACTAGATTATGACAAATGTTTTCTTTATTTTTAAAAATATTTTATTTATTTATTTGACACAGAGAGAGATCACAGGTAGGCAGAGCTGCAGGCAGAGAGAGAGGGGGAAGCAGGCTCCCTGCTGAGCAGAGAGCCAGATGTGGGGTTTGATCCCAGGACCCTGAAATCATGACCTGAGCTGAAGGCAGAGGCTTAACCCTCTGAGCCATTCAGGTGCCCCGAAAAATTGTTTTCTAAAATATCTTTACAAATTTATACAGTGTATGAGAGTTCCTGTGACTTTATTAATTTTAAATCTTACCTGGTGATTGTTAAAGGGTACATCATGATAGTTATAATTGCATTTCCTTAATAACTAATAAAATGGAACCGTTTTTCATGTTTATTGGCTTTGCATATTTTCTATGTAAGGATAATGCCTATTTGCTTCTTAAACCTTTTTTATTTTTTTTTTAAGATTTTATTTATTTATTTGACAGAGAGAGACACAGTGAGAGAAGGAACACAGCAGGGGGAGGGGGAGAGGGAGAAGCAGGCTTCCTGCTGAGCAAGGAGCCTGATGTGGGTCTCCATCACAGGACGCTGGGATCATGACCTGAGCCAAAGGCAGATGCTTAATGACTGAGCCATGCAAGCACCCCTGCCTTTTTTTCTTTTGCATTTTCTTTTTCTCATTGATTCATAGAAGTTCTTAGTATATTCTGAATGCCAAGCCTTTCGTGTTACAGGTATTGCTTCCTAGTTTGTGGTGTTCTTCTGTTTACTTTCTGATAATTTTTGGTGAATATAAGTTTATTATTTTAATGTCAATTTCATTAATTGTTTCCTTTATGATTTGTACATTTTTATGTCTTGAGCAAGAAAACCTGCCCTACTGTGAGATCATAATTCTCATATCCTCGTAAAAATGTTGGTAATTTTACCTTTCATTTTTAAGTCCTTAATCATCTAAAATTGACTTTTTGTCAACTGTATGGAGTAGAGATCCAGTTTACTTTTTTCCAAATGTATAATCAATTACCTGCAGAACTATTTATATAATAGTATATCCTTTCTCCAATGATTTGGTATGGCCCCCTTTTCATATATCAAATTTCTGTGAATATTAGGTCTGTTCAGGATTTCTGCTTTATAAATCTGTTTGCCTGTTTTCACAAGAGCATTTTATAGTCTTTATTAAGAAAATGTTTCTTTATTTTGAGAGACAGGGAGTGTGAGAGAGAGAGCAAGAAAGAGCATGAGCAGGGGTAGGGGCAAAGGGTGAAACAGACTCCATGCTGAGCAGGGAGCCCTACTTGGGACTCAGTCCCTGGAACCCAGATCATGACCTGAGCCGAAGGCAGACGCTTAACCAACAGAGCCACCCCGGCCCCCAAAAGCATCATATAGTCTTAATTAAAGTTTTATAAGCAGTATTAATATCTGTGAGACAAGTCCCTATACTTTCTCTTCCTAAGAAATATCTTACCTGTTCTTTGCCCTTTGCTTTTCTATATAATTTTAAAAATGAATCACTTTATTGAATTCCATTAGAAATTCTAGTGGAACTTTGATTAAAATTATGTTGAATCTGTAGGCTAATTTAGGGAGGAACTGACATACTCACAAGTCTTTCTATCCATAAATACAGTGTATTTCTGAATGTATGTAGGCCTTTAATGTGTTTTAATAAGTATTTTGCATTTTTTTTCAAGATTTTATTTATTTATTAGATTGAGTGCAGAGGAGAGAGAGAACAGAGGGAGAGGGAGAAGCAGACTCCCTGCTGGGTAGGGAACCTGATGTGGGACTCAATCCTCAGACTCTGGGATAATGACCTGAGCTGAAGGCAGATGCTTAACCAGCGGAGCCACCCAGGCGCCCTGCATTTTATTTTATTTTATTTATTTTATTGTTAAATGCTTCTTTTAAAGGTTTTAATTTTAATTCCAGTTAGTTAACGTATAGTGTAGCATTTGTTTCACTTGTGCAATACAGTGAATCAACAATTCCATTCATTACCCAATGTTCATCGCAAGTTCACTCCTTAATCCCTATCATCTATTTAATACCTGCCCCATCTGCTTTCCTTCTGGTGACCATCAGTTTGTTCTCCATAATTCAGAGTCTGTTTCTTCGTTTGTCTCTCTTCTCTCTCTCCCTTTTTTCCGCTGTGCTCATTTGTTTTGGTTCTTAAATTACACATAAGAGTGAAATCATATGGTGTTTGTCTTTCTCTGACTTATATCACTTAACATTATACTCTTTAGCTCCATCCATGTTGTTGCAAATGGCAAGATGTCATTCTTTTTTAATAGGTGAATAATATCCGTGTGTGTGTGTGTGTGTGTGTGTGTGTGTGTGTGTACACCACATCTTCTCTATCCATTCATCTGTGGATGGACACAGGCTGCTTGCATATTTTGGCTATTTTAAATAATGCTGCTATAAACGTAGGGGTGCATGTATCCTTTTGAATTAGTGTTTTTGTATTCTTTGGGTAAATACCCAGTAGTGCAATAGCTGGATCATAGGGTAATTCTATTTTTAACTTTTTGAGGAACCTCCATACTGTTCTCCAGAGTGACTGCACCAGTTTGCATTCCCACCAACAGTGCACAGGGGTTCCTTTTTCTCTCCTCCTGGCCAACACCTGTTGTTTTTATGTATTTGATTTTAGCCATTCTTAGAGGTGTAAGGTGCTATCCCATTGTGGTTTTGGTTTGCATTTCTCTGATGGAAAGTGATGGTGAACATCTTTTTACATATCTGTTCACCGGATATCTATTTGTCTTCTTTGAAGAGTTGTCTGTTCATGTCTTCTGCCCATTTTTAAGTTGAATTGTTTGGGTGAGGTGTTGAGTTTTATAAGTTATTTATATATTTTGGATGGTAACCCTTTATTGGATTATCATTTGCATATATCCTCTCCCATTCTGTAGTTTGCTTTTCAGTTTTGATTGATTTGTTTTAACATTTTATTATTTTCTACATGACAGTCTTTATATATCTTTTGTTAGATCTCTTCTTGGTTACTCTACAATTTCATTTTACTTGTTGCTATTGTAAATGAAATGGGTTCTTTAAAAAATTACATATCCTAATTGCTTTTGTCTGATGTATAGAAATATAGTAAGTTTATTAATGTTGCAGACTTCACCATATGTAATAATTTGTCTACATATTCTTTTTAGTTCTTTATATTGGTGTTTGTATCATCCAGCATCATCCATATCATCTAGTAGTGCTTTTTACCTTGTTTTCCAAACTTTATTCATTTTCTCTCTCTTATTGTGTAGCAGGTGTCTGTAGTGTAACATTAAATAGAAGTGATGGCACCTTTCTTTTAAATTTTAATCATTGAGCTTTGTATTTGCTAGAGATTTTTTAAATAGTGTTTACTATTTTATTTTTAATTTATTATTATTTTTAACATAGTGTTATATTAGTTTCAGGTGTACTATATAGTTATTCAACACTTACGTGTAATACCTGGTGCTCATCAAGTTTTGTTAGATGTCATGTATCACGTTAGAAAGTCCTCTTCCAAAACAACAACAAAAAACACCTAATTAAAGATCATACAGTGTGGGGAAAAGGTCCTCTTCCATTCTTGGTTTGTTAAGAGTTTTTATCCTGAATATGTGTTGAGTTTCATGAAATGCTTTCTCCAAATATTTATTGTTTTCATGAATTATTGAACTTGATATGTTAGGAATTTTTCCCATGATTGTTTCCATCATTTGAGATTAGGCTATTATTTCTCTTAATGTTTTTGACTGGTATTGGAACAAGCTTATAGTTAATGTCAGAAAATGAAGTAGAGGAGCAACTTGGTGGCTTGGTCTGTTAAGTATCTGATTTTGGCTCAGGTCATGATCTCAGGGTCCTGGGATCAAGCCTCTTCTCAGAGCAGGGAGTTTAATACTGTCTTTCCCTCTGGCCCTCCCCTCTCTCATGCACTCACTGTCTCTTTCTTTCTCTCAAATAAATAAATAAAATCTTTAAAAAGAAGAAAAAAGAAAAGACAGAAAATGAAGTTGAGATTGTTTCTCTATATCTCCTATCTGGTAGAATGAAGGTTAGATTAAAATAGCATGTTCCTTAAAAGTTTGTTAGAACTTGGCAGTAAAGTTATCTAAACCCTAGTGTTCTCTTTGTAGTAATATTTTTAATTTCCAATTATAGAATACTCAGGTTAGTAATTTTGACTTGATATTTGGTAATTTTTTCCTAGGAATTTGTTGTGGATTTTTTTTTAATTAGTTTTGCCAGTTTTATGACTCTACAAACCCTTTGCTTTTTTAAAATTTTAATTCCAGGGGCGCCTGGGTGGCTCAGTTGGTTGAGCTACTGCCTTCGGCTCAGGTCATGATCCCGGAGACCCGGGATTGAGCCCCACACAGGCTCCCTGCTCCGCGGGAGGCCTGCTTCTCCCTCTCTCACTCCCCCTCCTTGTATTCTCTCTCTTGCTGTGTTTCTCTCTGTCAAATAAATAAAATCTTTAAAAAAATAATAATAAAATAAAATAAAATTTTAATTCCAGTATAGTAGCTATACAGTTATATTAGTTGCAGGTGTATAATATAGTGATTCAGCAATTCCATGTATTACTCAGTGTTCATCATGATAAATGTACTCTTAATCTCCATCACCTATTTCAACCATCCTCCCCCAGTTACCTCCCCTCTGATATGCTTTATTTTAAACAAGTACTCTCAGTTGGAGTTATTATTTTTTTCAAGAAGAACATTTTTTACTTAAAGCATGTCCAGAATATATGGTTCTAAAACATATATATAAAACATTCCATCCAAGAAAAATAGAATACACATTTTCTTCTAGTACATACAGAAGAATCCCCTGGTTAAATCATATAAAAAGAGGCATAACACAAATTTAAGAAAATTAAAATCATACCACCTATATTTCTCAATCACAGTGGTATAAAACTAAAGATCAATAATAATACAAAGCTGGAAAATCTACAATGTAAATATTAAATATTTGATATGTAAATATTAAAGAACAAACTACTGCATAAACAGTGAGCCAAATAAGAAATAAAACAGCAATTCGAAATAATCTCAAATGAAGAAACAAACAAAATATTCTAAAACTTGGGATGCCAGCAAAAGCAGATGTTAGAGTGAAATTCATGCTGTAAGTTCTTGCATTAAGAATAAAGTAAAAATAAACAGCTTAACATTACAACCCAAGAAACTAGAAAAAGAAGAAATTTAGCTGAAATTTAGTAGCAAAAGAAAATAAGAAAAAAAGATCAAAAATAAGTAAAATAGAGACCAGAATAAATAATAACATAACATTGAAAGTAATGACAATTTTTCCAAAAAAAAAAACAAAATTGGTAATGCTTTAACTACATTAAGAAAAAAGAGGGAAAGGACCCAAAAACCAAAATGAGAAATGGAAGATAATCACAGAAATACATAGTGTGGTAAAAGATTACTATAAATAATCATATACCAACAAATCAAATAACTTAGGGAAAAAAACCCAAATAATTCCTAAAAACACACAAGTTACCAAGATTGAATCATAAATCTTGAATCTTCTAGGAAATCTTCTTAGACCAATAACTAGAATGAAATATAAATTAGAAATAAAAAATCTTGCAGCACAAAAAAGCCCAAGACCACCCACATGATTTCACTGGTAAATTCTACCAGACATTTCAAAAAAATAATGACAACCTTTATCAAAATCTTACAAATAATGGAAAAGAGGGCATATGCTCAGAATCATTCCATCAGGCCAGTACTACCCTGATATCACAGCAAGATAAAAATAATACAAGAACAAAAAAAATCTAGTTTATCTGATATAAATATTGCTATTCTGACCTTCATTTGACATCCATTTGCATGATAAATGTTTCTCCACCCACTCAGTTTCAATCCGCAAATATCTTTAGGTCTAAAATGAGTCTCTTGTAGGCAGCATATAGGTGGGTCTTTTTTTTAAATCCATTCTGACACCATATGTCATTGGATTGGAGTGTTTAGTTCATTTATTTGTGTTTAAAGTAATTACTGATAGATATGTATTATCATTTCATTACTTGTTTTGTTGTTTCTGGACATTTATTTCTGATCCTCTCTTGCCTTTGTCATTTTTGGTCTCTCCTTTGCTCTCTAGGAGTCCCTTTTAATATTTCTTGCAGGGCTGGTTTAGTGGTCATGAACTCCTTTAGTTTTTGTTAGCTTGGGAAACTCTTTTCTTCTATGCTGAATGATAGCCTTTCTGGATAGAGTATTCTTGGCTGCACATTTTTTCCCTATCAGCACTTTGACTATATCATGCTACTTTTTTGTGACTTGCCAGGTTTCTGCTGAGAAATTCTCCAGCTAGTCTTATGGGTTTTTCCTAATAAGTTAAGGACTTCTTTTGTCTTGCTGCTTTTAAGATTTTTCCTTTATCACTATATTTTGCAAATTTAATTGCAATGTGTCTTGGTGTTGGCCTACTTTTGTTGATTTTGTTGGGTGTTCTCTGTGCTTCCTGGATCTGGATATCTTTTTCCTTCTCCAGATTAGGGATGTTTTCTGCTATTATTTCTTGAAATAAATTTTCTATCCCCTTTTCTCTCTTTTTCTTCTGAGACTCCTATTATACAAATGTTACTCCATTTGATGGAGTCACTACTTTCCCTATCTATTCTCATTTTGCATAATTCTTTCATTTGTACACCTTCGTTATTTTCCATTATTTTGTATTCTGTGTGGCTAATTTGTTCCTCTGCTTCTTCCAGCAGCATTGCTGTTTATTGCCTCAAGTGTGTTTCCAATCTCATTTCTTGCATTTTTCATCTCTTATTGATTCTTTTTTAACTCTTTTGTCTGTATTGTTTGGGTCTCACTGATATCTTCTACTCTTCTCTGAAGCCCAGTGAGTATCCTTATGATTGTTGCTTTAAATTGTCTATCATGTGTGTTACTTATATCACTTTCACGTAGATCTATGGCCATGACCTTATCTTGTTCTTTCATTTAGGATAAATTCCTCTGTCTTCTTATTTTGTGTCAGTCTCTACCTTTTTTCTCTGTGTTAGAAAAGCAAGTTATATCTCCTGCTTCTGAAAGTAGTGTCCTTACTAAGAAAAGTTCATGTAGTCCCCAGGGCCTGGAGCTTCAGGGAATGTCTCCAGTGTGCTATGTACATGGTGCTATTGTGTTCTGGATGCTCTGTTCTTCAGGCCATCATCTGTAGAGGCTCTCCTTGCCAGTCATGGGCAATGTTTGGTCCTTGCCCTGCATGTGGCAGTTTTAACTAGGTCAGCTCTGGTCTGCTTGTAAAATGAGATCTGACATCATTTCCATAAGAGATGAGTCCTTGGAGAACTTTCTGATGAGAGACCTGGTGTGGGCAGGGTTTGTGCTGGTCTTCTGAGGAAAAGCCCTGCCCCCACGGAGACTGAGATAAGCTTGACTTAGAAGGCAGTCACACTAGAGCACAAAGAAGTGGGGCTTGGTGTAAGCAAGTTAGGTAGCTGGTATCTCCCCACCCCCACTTGCTTCCCTCAGGTGGCTCTGTGTTTATGCTGGGGCTAGGTGGAAGAAAATGGCACTGACCAGCTTGCTGTTCCAAAGAGGTATTCCTGTGAACATTGCCTCCCAGGGACACTCTCCAAGAGGAGCAAATAATCCCACCGTATTGCCTCAAACATTCCTCAGATGAGTTTCCATTTTGTCTTTTCCTAAGTTGTTTCCCTGCCTTCACTCTAGGAGCAGGGCAGTGCCCTCAAGACTCTATCCCAGCCAAGCCTGCTGATCTTTATTTTATTTTTTCTCTCTTTTTCCCCCTCATTGGATGATCGTATTTATTTTTTAATTTAAAATCACTTAATTAACATACAGTATGTTGTTATACTATAGGTAGAGTATAATAGGTAGAGGTAGAGTTCAGCGGTTCATCAGTCTTTTATAATGCCCACTGAGAGCACATTTTCTTTCTGTGTTCTCATGTGCTCCTCTCTGTCTGTCTCTGTCTCCCTTCTCTGCAGCTACAGCTCCTTCCCCCACACAGCACCCTCAATCTTTTTCCCCTCTCAACCACATCTCCTCACTTTCTATTTTCTTCCATGCAGCCTCTTGTCTCTCTTTAGTTGTAGTTTGTTCTCTCGGTCTTCAGGTTGGTTTCTGGAATATTAAGGATGATTTGATAGTTACCCAACTATGTTTGTGGGACAAAAGGAGGCCAGAGTCCTACTACTCCAGGACCTTCTTTGATCATCCTAAATGTGTTAGCCAAACCTTTGCTTTTGTATCTTTGTTTTCTGTTTAATTTCTGCTCTATTTTTATTATTTCCTTCCATCTACTTTTAAGTTTTATTCTTTCATTTTTTAACTTCTTAAGCTACAGATTTAAGATGTTCCCAAACTTTCTGAGTTTACAGAGTTCTTAGTATCTGAGCATTTTTTCCCTTGGTGCCTCCTGGGACAAAAGAAATGCCTAACAATTCACTTATTAAGTAGTTAGGACCAACTTAATGTGTACTTATATCCTGAAAAACTGAAAATATGCTATGCATATTTAGAAAAAAATACACATAAATTCTAAAAATAAGTACTTCTTTTTCACTTTTAAATAACTGCATGTTTGCTAATGATATGTGTCCTGCTGTTAGGTACTGAACGGTTGTTCAAACCATGGTTTGCACTACATACATTTCTTTTTCCACCTTGCTTTTATCATAGTGCTTGCTTTTACATCACAACAACCATTGGATACCCAGCTTCATAAAGATGAGTTGTTGTCGTAGCTCTAATGTTGAAACCATGAATTACCTCAAGCTAGTTGCTCATAAAATATTAAGAGATGTTGAAAGACTCTATTTCCCCTAAAAATTAAAATTATACCATATCATTCCTATGATTTTGATGTAGCACTCCAGAGTGAATTATCCCACAGTTTATGAATGGGGACTCTAAGGCATTCTTTGTAATAACTGCATATTATTTCATGATGTGACTACAACTTAATTTTTTGGAAATATTTATCTGTTGATGTGAATTCACCTCTCAAATTTTTTTCCCATGTTAAAGCTTCAGTAAACAGGCTTGTGCATATGCTCTCTCTGAGGATATTGATTGTGTGTGCACACAGGCATGCATGTGTGTATGTGTGTGTGAGAGAGAGAGAGACAGCGTGCAGTTTTCTTATCCTTGCATGGTTCTGCCTTTCCGTAATTCCTTTGGACAATTTTTTTCTTTCGATCTTTGTCTTTTTTTTTTTTTTAAGATTTTATTTATTCATTTGACAGAGAGAAATAGAGCTAGAGAGGGAGCACAAGCAGGGGGAGTGAGAGAGGGAGAAGCAGGCTTCCCTCTGAGCAGGGAGCCTGGTGCAGGGCCTGATCCTAGGACTCTGGGATCATGACCAGAGCCAAGGAAGACACTTAATGACTGAGCTACCCAGACACCCCATCTTTGTCTCTTTTATATTAGGAACTTTGTTCACATGTCTGGTAATCTTTAGTTATCTACATGGGCACCATCAATATCAATATTTTAAATTATTTTTTCCTTTTTTGGGGGATGGGGGTAGTGTTAGGGAGCTATTCAGATTTTTTAGAAAATAATCTTCTAGTGTCTTATTGGGAATGTAAAGATTTGATTGCCAGAATTCTAGGAGCCCAGTAGCATAAGAGGGCTAGTTGTGTCTGACATTCATTGTGTAATATTTTACTTAATTTTGCTCTTTTTCAGTGTGGTACACCAACCTTCAGCTGGGTCTGGTGTCCTTCAATTTAGTGGTTTTCTATTGTATATTCCCCAGGTGTCTGGTGGCATAGGAGAAGGGCAGTACCCAGCTATGTTAAGTAGAAGAGACAGTCCTGGTGGTCTACCTTCATTTAAAATGTCTATAAATAGCCCTCCTTTTATACTCTTCCTTCACCCAATTTTTGAAGTAGCTAGATATACCAGTTATTGAGCCTTTGAAGATTTTCATGTGTAAATTGGATTGTTCTTAGTTTTCCCCATTCTCAGTTGAGGATTTAGTGTTTCCATTTCTACCATTTATTTATCTGCTTTTCAGTTTTCCATTTCTTCCTATTCTTATCAGTGTGTAGTTATACTGCATACCTTCTTAAATAATATCTTCATTGTAATTTAAGTGGGGTCTTAGGAGGAAGCAAATTTGGATGTTTATTTAAAAGGAAGCAAATTTAGAAGTGTTTAAAATTTTCAACCTTACTGTAGGGGAAAGCCAAAATATCTTAAAATAGCATACAAAACCATGCCTTCCCTTTCTAGCCTTATATTTATCACTACATCTCATTTTACTAGTTTAAATTCTACCCAGCCACCTTTTTTTCAGTGTAGTAGCCAAACCATGTTTTGATTTTGTACCTTTGTTCATTCAAGATTCTTGCTCTAGAATGCCCATTACCCTCTAATTTCCAGATCTGGTAAACATATCCTTTAAGCCTCAGCTCAGCTATTTTATTTTTATTTTTTTTTCAGCTCAGTTTTTACCTTTCATGCCATGCTCAGATAAAAATGGCTACTATTTTCATCTCCTTTAACCTCTTAACATAGCACTGAAAATAGTCTTTTTTAACATTTTAAACATACAATAAACTGAACTCTTGATACATAATAATCAGAACATGTTTCAAGTGTCCAACCTGATAACATTTTTTAATATGTATGTACACCTATGAAACCATTACCACACTAAAGGTAATGAACTTTATCACTAAGTTTGCTGGTATCTCTTTGTAACTCTTCTTTCTTCTCTTTTCTAAACCCTACCTCTCACCCATCCTCAGACAACCACTAATCTTTTTGTAAGTATGGATTAGTAAGCACTCTCTAAATTTTATATAAATGGGATTATGTTATGGAATTATGCAATCTTTTTTTCTGCTTTCTTTTACTCACATCATCATGTTATATCATGTGTCAGTAATTCATTCCTTTTTATTGGCAAGTAGTACTCCATTACATAGACATACCACAATTTGTTTATCCATCCACCTATTGATGAGTACTTCATTTGTTTTCAGTTTGAGGCTTTTACAGATAAAGGTACTCTGAACATTCATGTATGGGTCCTTAATGGACATCTGCATTCATTTATATTGGGTGAAATCACAATTGTGGAATGGCTGGATTTTGTAGTTGTTTTATGTTTAACATTTTAAGAAATGGCCAAGCTCTTTTTCAAATGGCTACATCATTTTTCATTTCCACCACAAGTGTGGGAGAGGTCCAGTGTCTCCATATCATTTCTAACTCTTACAATGGTCAATCCTTTTAATTTTAGCCATCCTAATAGGTGTGTAGTGGTATCTCATATTTCCCTATTTCCTTAATAAGTAATAATATTGACCATCTTTACTTGTTATCTGTTATATCTTCTTTGTCAAGTGTCTATTCATAATTTTTTGTTCATTTTTAATTGGGTTATTTGTTTTCTTATTACTGAGTTTGGGAAGATTTTTCTCTATTCTGGATACAAGTTCTTTATCAGATACAGGATTTTAAATATTTTCTTTCAGATACTGTCTTTTTATTCTCTGAGTAGTATCTTTTGAAAATCAGAAGTTTTTAGTTTTGGTGTTTTATTTTTCATGAAGTCCATTTTATCAGTTTGGTCTTTATAAATATATATGCTTTCAGTATCCCTAAGAAGTCTTTTCTAAACCTGAGGTAACAAAAGTTTTTTCCTTTTTTTTCCTAAAAATAGATAGAGGTTTTATATTTAGGTCTATGATCTGTTTTGGTTTATCATTTTATATTGTACAAGATGTGGAATCCAAGTTCAGGGGTTTTTTTTGTTTTGTTTTTTTGTTTTTAAAGATTTTATTTATTTGACAGAGGGAAACACAGCCAGAGAGGGAACACAAGCAAGGGGAGTGAGAGAGGGAGAGTAGGCTTCCCGCCGAGCAGGGAGCCCAATGTGGGACTCGATCCCGGGTCTCCAGGATCATGACCTGAGCCGAAGGCAGTTGCTTAACCAACTGAGCCACTCAGGTGCCCCTATTTTTTTTTTTTTTACAAATAGCCAATTTTATAGGATTATTTGTTGAAAACATTATCCTTTTTTTCATTGAATTGGCTTTGCATTTTGGGGAGAGACCAGTTCATATTTGTGTAAGTCTATTTCTGAACTCCCTATTCTGTTTCATTGATGTATTTTTCTACTTTATGTCAATATCACACTGTTTTTAATCCCTATAGCTTTATAATGCATCTTGGAATAAGGTATAGTTAGTCCTCCAACTTCATTGTTTACAGAGTTTTTTTGGTTATACTAAGGCTTTTGTATTTTCCTTTGACTTTTTAAAATGAGTTTCTGGGGCACCTGGGTGGCTCAGTTGGTTAAGCAACTGCCTTCAGCTCAGGTCATGATCCCAGAGACCCGGGATCGAGTCCCACATCGGGCTCCCTGCTCGGCGGGAAGCCTGCTTCTCCCTCTCTCACTCCCCTTGCTTGTGTTCCCCTCTGGCTGTGTTTCTCTCTGTCAAATAAATAAAATCTTAATTAAAAAAAATGAGTTTCTGAATTTGTACAAAGAAAGCCTACTGTGATTTCAATTTGAGATTTATCAACTTAGTGAAAATTAATGTCTTAACATCTGTTTTCAATTCTTTTATCAAATACGATTTTTACAAGTCCTTTATCACATGTATGAGTTTTGATGTTAAGTCCTTTATTGAATGTCATATATATATATATATGTATATATATATATATATACACATAAACAATTCAGTACACTGAATTGTTTCACGAACTTGGTGTACCTAACTTTTCTTTAATTTACTTTAACAGTATTTTGTAGTTTTATTGTACAGGTCTTTCACATCTTTATATTTGTTTCTAACCATTCATATTGTTTTTATTCTATTGTAAATGGTATTTTAAGTGTCAGTTTCTAATTGTTGATTATATGTAAAATTGCAGTTGATTTTCTATAATCACTGTATGTATATTGATCATGTTATCCTGCAACTTTCCTAAGAGCTCATTTAGCTCTATAAGGATTTTTTGGTATAGATTTGGGTGGATTTTCTACATAAATAATCATGTCTGTGAATAAAATCAGTACTGCTTCTTCCTTTCCAATCCAAATGCTTTTTACTTCCTTTTATTGCCTTATTGCACAGTCTAGCCCTTCCATTAAAACATTAAATGAAAGTGGTAAAAGCCGATAGCCTTTTGTTTTTCCTTATCTTAGGAGGATGGTATTCAGTCTTATGCCATCAAGTGTAGATATAATTGTATACGTTAGATAAAAGCTTTTTATTGATACTCTTATCTGTTTTAGGAAATTCTTTGATTCCTACAATGGTGAGTTTTTATCAAGGATGGATGCTGCCTTATGTCATACACTTTTTTCTCTATTTATTAAGGTGGTCATTTTTTTTTCTCTTTTAAATTTTTTAACATGATGAATTATATTGGTTTTCTAATGTGGAAACCAGTTCTCCATTCTACTTGGTCATGTTGTGTTAACTTTTAAAGTATATTGTTGAATTTGATTTGCTGAAATTGTGTTTAGAAGTTTTCTATTTATGGGGGCGCCTGGGTGGCTCAGTTGGTTAAGCGACTGCCTTTGGCTCAGGTCATGATCCTGGAGACCCGGGATCGAGCCCCACATCGGGCTCCCTGCTCGGCGGGAAGCCTGCTTCTCCCTCTCTCACTCCCCCTGCTTGTGTTCCCTCTCTGGCTGTGTTTCTCTCTGTCAAATAAATAAATAAAAATCTTTAAAAAAATAAAAAAAGAAATTTTCTATTTATGTTTATGAGGGCTGTTAATTCACAGTTTTCTTTTTATGTCTTTGTCTCATTTTGGAAAAAGGCTATTGTCTGTCTTACAAAGTAAGTGGGCAAGTATATCCTCATATTCAGTTTTCTAGTAGAGGTTGTCTAGAATTGGTATTGTTTCTTCCTTAAATATCTGGTAGAATTTACTAATTAATCCATCCAGCCCTGAATTTTTCTTTATGGGGGGGTTTTTAACTGCCAGTTTAATTATTTCATAGATGTAGAACTATTCAGGTTATTTATTTATTTTTTTAAGAACTTTGGCAGCTTTTGTCTTAAGGAATTTGTTGTTTTCATCTAAGTTGTTGGATTTATAAGCACAAAGTTGCTAATCACATTTTATTTTCTTTCATCTGTAGAATCTGTAGTAATGTTTTCATTGCAATAATATGTTGTCTTTTCTGTCTTTCATGTTTAGTCTGTTTAGAGATTTTTCTGTTTTATTGAATTTCTCAGAGAACCTGTTTTGGGGATGTAACAAAAACTATTCTAAGAGAGAATTTTATAACAATACAGGCCTATCTCATGAAGCAAGAAAAAAATCTTAAATAAACAACCTAACCTTACACCAAAGAAGCTAGGAAAAGATAACAAGCAAAACTGAAAGCTGGTAGAAGGAAGGAAATAATAAAAGATTAGAGTAGAAATATAAAGACTATTAAATAAAAAACCTAATAGAACAGATCACCAAAAAAGAGAGAGAGAGAGAGAGAGAGAGGACTCAGAACTCAGAAATGACAGAGGAAAAATAACAACCAACACCACAGAAGTACAAAATATTCAAAAGAATATTTTTAAAAACCACATGCCAACAAATTGGACAACCAGAAAGAAATGGATAAATTCCTAGAAACATACAAACTTCTAAAACTGAATCAGGAATAGAAAATTTGAACAGACTGATTACCAGTGATGAAATTGAATCAGTAATAATAATAATTAAAAAAAAAAAAACCTCCCAACGAACAAAGTCCGTGACTAGATAGCTTCACAAATTCTACCAAACTTTTAAAGAAGAGTTAATACCCGTTCTTCTCAAACTATCCCAAAAAATAGAAACAGAAGGAAAACTTCCAAATTCATTCTATGAGGCCAGTGTTAACCCTGATACTAAAACACCACAAAAAAAGAAAACTACAGGCCAATATCCCTGATGAACATACATGCAAAAATTCTCAACAAAATATTAGCGATTCGTCCAGAAATACATTTTAAAAAATCCTTCACCACAATCAAGTGAGATGTATTCTTGGGCTGCAAGGGCAGTTCAACATTTGTAAATCAATCAATGGTGATTGATAAGTGAAAGGATAAGAACCATATGATCATTTCGGTAGATGGAGAAAAAGCATTTGATAAAGTACAACATCTACTCATGATAAAAACCCTCAGCAAAGTAGATTTAGAAGGAACATACCTCAACATAATAAAGGCCATATATGAAAAACCTACAACTAACATCATAGTCAATGGTGAAAAAAACTTTTCCTCTATGATCAGAAACAAGACAAGGATGTCCTCTCTCATCACTTTTATTCAACATAGTACTGGAAGTTTTAGCCACAGTAGTCAAACAAGAAAAAGGAATAAAAGACATCCAAATAGGTGAAGAAGAAGTAAATCTTTCACTATTTGCAGATAACATGATACTTTGTATAGAAAACCTGAAAGATCCCACCAAAAATCTATTAGAAACTTATAAATGAATTTAGTAAAGTCACAGGACGCAAAATCAATGTACTTTTAAATCCATTGCATATCTATACACTAATAATCCCAATTACAATTGCACCAAAGATAATAAAATGCCTAGAAATACATCTAACCAAAGAGGTGGAAGACCTGTATTCTGAAAACTATAAAACATTGATGAAAAAAATTAAAGATGACACAAAGAAATGGAAAGATATTTCATGTTCACAGATTGGAAGAACAAATATTGTTAAAATGCCTTTACTTCCCAAAGCAATTTACACATTTACTGTAGTCTCTATCAAAATGCCAACAGCTTTTTCCACAACTATAAAAAACAATCTTAAAATTTGTGTGGAACCACAAAAGATCCCAAATAGCCAAAGCTATCTTGAAAAAGAAAAACAAGGCTGGAGGTATCATAATTCCTATTCCTAATTCTATACCTATTACAGAGGTATAGTAATCAAAACAGTATCATACTGGCACAAAAGCAAACACATAGATCAATGGAAAAGAAGAATATAGAGCCCAGAAATAAACCTGCAACTATATGGTCAATTAATCTGCAAGAGATACAACAAGAGAGGAAAGAATATGCAGTGGGTAAAAAACAGTCTCTCCAACAAATGGTGTTGAGGAAACTGGACAGCTACATGCAAAAGAATGAAACCAGACCACTGTCTTACACTGTCACAAAATTAAAAATGGATTAAGGACCTAGAGGCCCCTGGGTGGCTCAGTCAGTTAAGTGTCTGCCTTCAGCCCAGGTCATGATCCTAGGGTCCGGAGATCGAGCCCTGCATCGGGCTCTCTGCTCAGTGGGAAGTCTTCTTCTCCCTCTGCCTCCCACCCCCACCACTGGTGCTCACTTGTTCACTCACTCTTTCTTAAATACATACATACATAAATAAAATCTTTTTTAAAAAATGGATTAAAGACCTAAATGTGAGGCCTAGAAGAGAAACAAAAATCCTAGAAGAGAATACAAGCATTAATTTCTCTGCCATTGGCTGTAACAGCATTTTTCTAGGTATGTCTCCTGAAACAAAAGAAACAAATGTAGAAATAAACTATGGACCATATCAAAACCAAAAAACTTTTGCACAGCAGGTGAAACAATCCGCAAAACTAAAAGACAGCCTACTGAATGGGAGAAGATATTTGTAAATGACATATCTGATAAAGGGGTAGTATCTGAAATATATAAAGAACACAACACCAAAAGGCAAATAATCCAATTAAAAAATAGGCAGAAGACATGAACATACATTTCTCCACAGAAGACATATAGATGGCCAACAGGCACATGAAAAGGTGCTCAACATCACTCATCAGGAAAGTGCAAATCAAAACTACTATATCACCTCACACCTGTCAGATGGCTAAAATCAAATACACAAGAAACAACAAGTATTGTTAAGGATGTAGCAGAAAAGGAACCCTCTGAGTTTCAGATTGATCTCCTGTCTTTTATCGATGACTCATTTTTTTTTTTAAGGATTTTATTTATTTTACAGTGAGAAACACAGCGAGAGAGGGAACACAAGCAGGGGGAGTGAGAGAGGGAGAAGCAGGCCTCCCGCTGAGCAGGGAGTCCGATGCAGGGCTCGATCCGGGTCTCCGGGATCATGACCTGAGCCGAAGGCAGTCACTCAACCAACTGAGCCACCCAGGCGCCGCCTTTTTTTTTTTTTCCGATGACTCATTTTTTAAAAACACTTTATCACCTAGTTCTAAATCTCCTGTTTTTTAGCTACAGTGTTTGACATTTTTGGTTGTCCTAGAGGGAGTTTAATGCACTGGCTTAATATCCTCTGCCATAAATTTTCTTAATTATATTTCAAAAGTTGCAGTCAAAATTCAGGGATGGAGTAGTTGTGGGAAGAAAATGAGGGGAAAATCAGTTTCCATAACTTTGGGTCCACAAGACCCAGATATTAAAGGTATTACAGTCTAGTGTAGCATTACTTAAGATGGTAGATAAAACTAGATCCACGTACATGAAATGTAGTTAGTCAAAACTGAAATGGGCTGGAGCGCCTGGGTGACCCAGCCAGATAAGCATCTGCCTATCATGATCCCAGTGTCCTGGGGTTGGGCCCCACTTTGAGCCTGCTTCTCCCTTTCCCTCTGCCTCTCGTTCTCTCTCTCTCAAATAAATAAACGAATAAATCTTTTAAAAAACTGAGATGGGCTGTGAGTATGAAATACACAGGGATTTTGAAGACTTCATTTGAAAAGCATAAAATGCCTTATTAATGTTATTTATATTGATTACAAGTTGAAATGATTGTACTTTAGATATATTGGGTTAGATAAAATACAACATTTAATTTTACCTATTTCTTTTTACTTTTTAAAAATCACACTACAAGAATTTTTATTATTTGTATGGTTCACATTATATTTCTGTCTGACTTTGCTGTAGAATCTTATACTCAAACCTCAGCTCAAGACATTGGTCCTGCTTCACTCTACTTATATTCATTTTAAAGACTGGTTTTAAAAAAGAATGATTGAGAACAACAAAAGTCTTCTGGAGATTTCTCAATAATGCTTTTTAATAAAGGAATTAACAAAAAACTCATCCCAAGCTGCTAAACTTTCTGGTTTGTAACTCTGTGTTACCTCACACTTCACACTTTAGTGAAATCCATGTAGCTTGGATCTTGCTGCATTATTTAGCTGAACTTTAGGTAGGCATTTGGAGCCAGGAGTTCACTCTTAACAGGGTGAGGGTAATCAATTAGTATAGACAGTTGGCCAGTAAGTTGGTATAGTCCAAAAGGTCACTGCTACATCCCTTCTCCTGCAGTTCACAGTATGAGCTCCCTGTGCAAGGAGCCAGAATAAAAAATGGTAAAGATTTACAACCTGTTTTATAGTCAGGAAAATGTGCCCCTTTTTATTTTTTTTTAAGATTTTATTTATTTGACAGAGAAGGAACACAAGCAGGGGGAGTGAGAGAGGGAGAAGCAGGCCTCCCACCGAGCAGGGAGTCCGATGTGGGACTCGATCCTGGGTCTCCAGGATCATGACCTGAGCCGAAGGCAGTCGCCCAACCAACTGAGCCACCCAGGCGCCCAGGAAAATTTGCCCCTTTTTATAGTAACTTTTCATTCTTCAAGGTTACTGAGCCTTTGACAGGTTCAAAATTTCACAACTGTAGATTATAGTTGCTATTATATTCCTGTGTATTAAGAATTATATTTGGTGGGACGCCTGGATAGCTCAGTCAGTTGTCTGCCTTCAGCCGGGGTCCTGGGATCGAGTCCCACATCAGGCTCCTTGCTTAATCAGATCCTGCTTCTCCCTCTGCTTGCCACTTCCCCTGCTTGTGCGTGCCCTCTCTCTCTTTCTCTCTCCGACAAATAAAGTCTTTAAAAAAGTATATTTGGACTGAAATATCATAGCCATATTTTCAGTCTCATCTCTGTCTGTCTCACAGCTGCAAAACTTCTTCCACTTGATTTAAATTTCTCAGGTTCTCCATTGTGGAATGCAACTCAGGCCTTACCTGTGTTGTTGTTGTTGTTGTTGTTGTTGTTATTGTTTCAATTAGGGTATGTTTCAAAGCAAGTTTTGCCATTTGAGGAATGACTTTTCTATCAATAATGCATCAGAAAGTTGTTCACCCAAGGTTTTGACCACTGCTGTAGCCTCATTAGGCACTTCTCATTAGAGATGAAGTAATTTTAAGGACACTCTTTCCTAAGGTGGTCTGTCATGAGCACATTTTGAGTCTAACATTGTTTTCTGTGAACTTGCTGAGACTAGCTTCTGGAATCTACTCTTGTAGCCAAAGTATTTGCAGAGGATATTTGTCTAGATATCCGCAAAAAGAGGCATTCCCTTTCTTGATGAATATTTTAATAATTGAGCCAGCTGAAATCACAAAATAACATTTAAAAGGGTTGAGACAAAAAAATAAAATAAAATAAAACTCATTAAAAATCACTGAGTCCAGACTCTTCTACGTGAAGAAACTAAGGTCCAGAGAGGTAACATGATTCACTTAAGTCCACAACAAAGATAGTGGCATACTATGGGTAAGAATATGGTCTATGGTATCTTTAATCATGTCTCTGTGTAAATAATAAACTGGTCTTATGGGGAATAAAAAAGAATATGGTCTAATGATGTTCATCCCGGTTCTTTTTCCAGTATACTACACATGGTCTTTAAACAGTAAACTGGAGTTTGGTTTATAACCATAATATTTTTTCAAATTTAGTTAAGGGAATTTTAAAATTAATTTAAATAAACATAAACTCACTAAATGTTAGAAACTTCTCTTGAGGCAAAACATAAAGCTTTTCATAAAATCAAAATCAGTGGGCCTCATTTCCAATGCAAAATATATATATATGTATATATATATATATATATATATATATACATATATATATATATTTTTTTTTTTTTTTTTTTTTGCGGATATCTAGACAAATATCCTCTGCAAATACTTTGGCTACAAGAGTAGATTCCAGAAGCTAGTCTCAGCAAGTTCACAGAAAACAATGTTAGACTCAAAATGTGCTCATGACAGACCACCTTAGGAAAGAGTGTCCAAATATATATATTTGTTGCCATGTTCAGCTTTATATTTAAAACATTGCAACTAAAACCATATGCAAACGAACAGGTATTAACTAATGGCATATAGAAGGAAGCAATTAGAGAGAGATGTGAGAGGAGAGAAACAAATCCAAAGAGCCTGTTCTTCTTCCCAGCTTATTAGCTGCCCTTCATTCATAAAGCCTTCTCTGATTGCTATGGCAGAATCACTCCCTATTCTATGCTCCCATAACACCTTTTTTACTTCTGGCATGTTAAACACATTGATTTGCATTAGCTCATGTTAGGCCTACCTATCTGTTAGTTCCATTAATTTGTAAGCCCCTCGAAGACAGACTAATAGTAGGTACCATACATAAGTTGTAGGCCCATATTTATAGGTTGAAAAATGAAGACCTAAGTATAAACTAAGGTAAACTTTTTTTAAAAAAACACTTAGATCTTTTTTTAATTGATTTCTTTTAGAGACAGGGGAGGGGTAGAGGGAGAACAAGAGAGAATCTTAAGCGGACTCTGTGCTGCGTGTAATCCCAATGCAGGGCTCCATCCCTGGACCCTGAGATGAAACCAAGAGTTGGCTGCTTAACCAACTTAGTCACCCAGGCTCCCCTAAACACTTAGGTTTTAGTCTAAAGAGTTTGGTGCCAGTTACTTTAAGCAAGTGTAGAGTAATTTGAATAACAATATATTTCACACATTCACAGGAATCCAAGAATCAAGTCAGATATAGTCCTATTTCAAGGTCATATCAGAAAGGACAGTATTGGTATACTATGGGCCAGTGATTTCCAAAGTTTAGCATGCTTTAGAATAACTGGAGAGCCTGTTAAAATACAGATTGCTAGTCCCCACGCCTAGATTTCTGACTCAATAAATCTGGAATGGAGCCTAAAAAAAGTTCATATTTAGCAAGTTGTAAGATCATACCTGCACTGCAGGTCCATCGCCAACATTTTGTAAACTACTATTATAGGCAAATAGACTAAGAAAAGAGTAGAGGCAAATTGAAGCAGAGAAAGAGGAAAGTGGGAGCAATGTACACATTGAGTCAAAAGATTAAGGGTAGGAGAGTTGTGGGGTCCTGACCCAATATCAAAGTATTAGGAAGACATGTCCTCACTCCACTTCCTACCTCCCTGATTAGGATGCCACTGTCCTGACACTTGGATATTCTCAAAAGTAAGCTTTAGCAACCAATCAGTTTTGCTTCATAAAATTGGCCTCTTTTTGTAACTAGTCTTTTAAAACCAGTACTTTGAAAGACTACTTTGTACTTAGCACTAAAATCTTAAGGAGGGAAAAATAGAATGATAAAGAGCTCTTAGTTAATGCTTTTTTCTTTCTTGGAAAAGAAATAAAAAATTTCATTACTCAAGGAGAGGAGAATAAAGTCATCCTCATACTGTTTACAAAACCCCTGTAGGTTTATACTGTGAAAGATAGACCAGGCAGGGCTTTTTTTTGTCTGTTTTTATTTTTTATTAGACATAATTAACATACAATATTCTATTAGTTTCCAATATACAATAACTTAATATTGTGTATATTGTATTTATACATAATTAATATTGTATGTATTGTAGAATGATCACCCTAGTAAATCTAGTTAACATCCATCACCACACACTGTTAAAATTTTATTTCTTCTGATAGGAACTTCTAACATCTATTCTCTTAACAACTTTCAATTATATAATACATTATTAGGTCCCATGACTTACTTACTTACTTATTTATTTATTTGTTTGTTTGTTTGTTTATTATTGTTACTAAAAAATTTTTTTTCCAGTGTTCCAAGATACATTCCCCATTCCCCACACCCAGTGCTCCACACTTTAGATGTCCCCAGTACCCACCACCAGGCTCTCCCATCCCTCCACCCCCTCCCTCCAAGTCCCTCAGTTTGTTTCTGTGTCCAAAGTCTCTGTTCTTTCGTTTCCCTCCCTAGATTACCCTAGTTCCCATTTACTTTCCTTCTCCCACTGTCCTCCAGTTTACCCCTCATGCACCGCAAGTAAGTGAGACCATGCGATACTTGACTTTCTCTTCTTGGCTTATTTCACTCAGCATAATCTCTTCCAATCCAGTCCATGTTGCTACAAAAGTTGGATATTCATCCTTTCTGATGGAGGCATAGTATTCCATTGTATATATGTACCACATCTTCTTTATCCATTCATCTGTTGATGGGCACCTTGGCTCTTTCCACA
>PITA01008853.1:57324-81630 GCA_004023965.1 Spilogale gracilis | reverse complement strand
GGCGCCTGGGTGGCTCAGTTGGTTGGGCGACTGCCTTCGGCTCAGGTCATGATCCCGGAGACCCGGGATCGAGTCCCACATCGGGCTTCCTGCTCGACGAGAAGCCTGCTTCTCCCTCTCTCACTCCCCCTGCTTGTGTTCCCTCTCTGGCTGTGTTTCTCTCTGTCAAATAAATAAAATCTTTAAAAAAAAAAAAAAAAAAAAAAAAAAAAATAGCTTCAAAAACGAAGGCAAAATAAAAATACTTCAGAAAGAAATAAGAGATAATTCAATATCAGTATATCTGCACTAAATACCAAAGGCAGAGAAAAAAAAAGAAGGCAAAATAAAAAAGCTTCAGAAGGAAATAAGAGATAATTTAGTATCAGCATATCTGCACTAAATAACAAAGGCAGAGAAAATGAACCCATATAAAAATAAAGAAATGAGGGGCACCTGGGTGGCTCAGTAGGTTAAGCATCTGCCTTCAGCTCAGGTCATGATCTCAGGGTTCTGGGATTGGGTTCCCTGCTCAGCGGGGAGTCTGTTTATCCCTCTCCCTCTGCCCCTTCACCTACTTGTGCTCCCTCTCTCTAATAAATAAATATTAAAAAAAAATAAAGAAGTGAGAGAAAGAATGATTGGCCGAAATTTAATCTATACTTGAAACTGAAATTCCTAAAAACACTGCGGAAGATAAGAGGGGTAAAAAGAGCTAGAGAATTTTAAATTTCCATGATTATGGTGAAGTGGAATACAAATCATTTAGAATTTAAACCTTTCATATCATGCAGCTTCAAAACTCAACACACATCTTAAGCATGGACTGGCCGATGTTTTCTGTAAAGGGTCCGTTAGTAGACACCTGACCTAGGCTTTGTGGGTTCAATGACCTCTGCTCCTTCTGCTGGTGCAGCAGGAAAACAACAGCAGCCAACCAGCAAACAGCCAGCTTCCAGTGAAACTGACTTGAGACACCATTTTGGGCATATATAGTTTGGAAAATGTATAGAGACTTCTTATCTGAGTGCATCTACTTCTGGAATTCATAACTACATTTTCAGACCATTTATGTCTTCTTTACCATCGTTTTAAAATTAATCTTATATCTGTTAGATCAAATCCTCCTCGTTGTTCCTCAACATCGTCCAAACTCTCCTTGACCTTTGGCTTTCCAGTGTGTATTTGCAGGTCAGTCTGCCAAGTTCCTGAAAAACCCTGTGAGACTTTTGGGGCTAATGGAGATGTTCCAAGTCTCTAGTTGGGAGGTGGTCACACTGATGTAGATATTTGTCAAAACTCATCAACCTGTCCACTTGGAAATAAATGCATTTTGTTTAATGGAAATGCTAGCACAAACACTGATTTAAAAAGAAAAGCCAACCAACCAATGAACCTTGTCAAGATTTTTCCTAGAATGCCAATGACTATGTGCTTAACAACCTGAGGAGGACGAACTTATTTCTAATGAATTCACTCCAGCCTGGATATATGGAGCATCTACTATATGGCAGTCAGTTCTGCAGATCTTTATGTTAAATCTTTCCATGCTTGACCATGTTATATAGATCTTCATTTTTGCAGGTCTTACTTTATATTTGAAATTTTTTTCTTACGTTCTTTGTGATGAACTTGCACACATTTTCCCTTAACCAAAGTTTTACTGCTATTAATGACTGAAACTATTTAAAAATGTAAATGTCTAGTTGGTTTTTATTGTTGTTTAGAAATGCTTTTGATTAATTGAGTGGCTTTCTCTTTGAAGTACAGTCTCTCAGAGCATCATTTCCTGCAGTTGTAAAATATACAATTTGGGTTGTTTGAAGGAGAAGGTCCTTTTCAGCAACATGATTCTATTTTTTTTTCTTTTCTTTGGACTTGCTGAAACCTTTAAGAATGTCAAGGACATTTGCAAAATCACATCATCAAAAGACATTTCTATTCATGTTTAAAGCATGCCCAGTCCCAATCTGGGTCACATTAGGGCAATTTCCTTTGCAATTTATTCCTATTGTCTAAAAAAGGCATTGTCTACATTTTGCTTTTTAAAGAAGGAAAATCAAGCAAACAATTTTCTTTCAGAAAGTCAAAATGTACTGATGTCAAATATTTGCAAGATACAGAAATATACAATAAGAAAAGCAAAATCCTTCTGAAATTCCATCTCATTTAGATGACCATTCTAATCAGTTTGCTATCCATTTCTTGCAGGTTTTGGTGCTTACACTAGTTATACATATTTATACATTCAACAGGAATTGTTGATTTCCTGCCTTGAGAGTCAGACTTCTTTCTTATTTCACAACATAGAGTGCATCACCGTTACCCTTATCTAATACCTGCAGTGCCCTCCTATGATTTAGGATGAAGGAAGACGCAGCATTCAGCTCTGCAGCCTCACCGTGCCCTGCCTGTCTGCTCCCTTGCTTTTGCTCCAGCCTCCCTGATATCCTCTCCATCCCTTGGAAGTACCATGGTCCGTCCCAGCATTGGGCTTCTGCATATGCTCTTCCTGTCCCCTAGCGACCTTCCTCTCCCACTTCTATCTTTAACTCATGCCAATCCTTCAGATCTCAGCTCAGTTTCCCCTAGAGGATGCTCTGGTATCCATCTTCCTGAAGACAAGCCATTTGATCCTGGACACTGTTGCAACTTCTGCTCCCTTCCCCTCTGACATCATCAGCTTCAGCCCTACACTCCATTCATGCAGACACATGCCCTACCTGTCTGAATGCTATCCCCGTGTACACTGCCCACGGTTTCAGCCTCTCCTGGACCAGGGTGTCTGGTTTCTTAGTGCAATCACTTGCCTATCACCACCATTATTAATTATTTCCTCCCATCATATTGGGCTTCCACCTTTTATGGGTTATAAATAGGATCAGCCTCTTTTGTTAACTCTATAGCCTCCCATAATAGGACATATCATCCAAAAGCCAGGTGACCCTAGGCATTGGCAGTGGCGTTAAGCATGTGGTACTTGCTATAGAAAGAGGTAAAAGACACTTCCCTTCAGGAGGCAGAATGACAAAGTTGGGGTTGTCTGGGAATTGGCAGATCATGGAATCATTTTTATATGTTCTGGTGACTTTGGAGAAAGGATGTAGCGTGTACACAATCCTGGAGTTTAAAAAAAACAAGTCTAATTGATTTCAGGGGCAAGGCGAAAGATGAAATTAAATGCATTGCCAAGCCCTTGAGATATTTCTGGGTCTGTGTCCTCTCTGCAATGATGAGGGCTTCTGAGGTTCATGAGGCAGCACTCATCCCCTGCCTGCGGGGTGGAGGCTGAGATAATAAAATAAAAATATTTTATTTATTTATTTGACACAGTGTGAGCTATGCTCAGGAAGGTCTGGGGTCCAATACTTAGGCCATTAGGGACATCCAAGCCATTTAGAGACAGATTCTTCAAATCTAAAGCCACCTGTCATCTCAACGTATCCTCTCATTCCGTATAAAGAATAATTTGAGAAATAATTGGACAAATATGGCTGGATATTTGATTAGGATGCTTTGCAGACAACTGTGCTGAAAGAGGAGTGGGGGGAAGTGTTTAAACATGGACTTTGAAGGTGAAAATTCTGCATTAGTCCTTGGCTCCACCGAATTCTAGCTGTGTGACATTTTTTTCCCCTAAATTTATCCACCTCTTCCTGCCCCATTTGTTAAAAATTTATTCATTTCTCCAGCGAAATGTCAAATAACAAGTTATCTATATGACTTGGTCTGTGCCTTGGACCCATTTATCTATTTGTCCTTGTTTTACCAATACACACTCTCTTAGAGACTGACTGTAGGGTTCTATTAAGTTTTGATATCAAGTGTGCGGGTGCTCAGATTTTTCTTCTTCAGGATCACTTCGTCTATTATAGGCCCTTTGCATTCCTGTTTAATTTTAGATACAACTTGTCTCAACAGTAAGCTTAGTAGCACCAGACATGGATAACCAGCATCCACCGGACATATTCACCAGGTGCTGAGCGATACACCGAGCACTTCGAACGCATGAGCACATTCAGTCTTTAATACAGTCCTGAAGAATAAAGGGGAAAGGGGCGCCTGGGGGGCTCAGTCGGCGAAATGTCTGACTCTTGCTTTTGGCTCAGGTCATGATATCAGGGTCATGGGACCGAGCACTGTGTTGGGCTCCACACTCAGAGCAGAGCCTGCTTGTCCTCTCCCTCTGCTTCTCCACCTGTTTTATTCCTCTCTCATAAATAAATAAAATCTTTAAAAAAAAGAATAAGGGGCATGAAGAGGTACAAACCTCTAATTATAAAAGAAATAAGTCACAGAGATGAAAAGTACACTGTGGGGAATAGAGTCAATGACTGTGATGACTGTGTGGTGAGAATCGGCGACCACACGTATTGTGGGGACTGTTGTGTCATGTTGAATCAAGAGGTTGCGCCCCTGAAACTATATTATATGTTAATTATACTTGGATTTTTTAAAAAAGCAAATAATTTTAAAAGGTACTTTAAAAAAATATTTTATTTATTTATTTGACACAGAGAGAGAGAGAGAGATCATAAGTAGGCAGAGAGGCAGGCAGAGAGAGAGGGGGAAGAAGGCTCCCTGCTGAGCAGAGAGCCTGATGAGGGCCTCGATCCCAGGACCCTGAGATCATGACCTGAGCCAAAGGCAGGGGCTTTAACCCACTGAGCCACCCAGGCGCCCCCTAAAAGGTACTCTTAAGAATATTATAGATGCAAAAATTGAGAGTTCAGAAGTTCAAATGACTTTGAAGCTTGAAACCCAGTTCTCTCTTTCCCCAAGCCTCATGGTCCTAATGAGCATTAAAGGATGACTCCAAAATCTACCTTTTCCATGACTTACTGATTTCATAAGGGCTTGACTGTATTAATCTCAGGTAAATGGGGCATCACAGTATCAGGGGCAGATCGAAAGTTAACCAAATTAAACTCCTTCAAGGGTCTTTAAAAGTTAAAATAAACAAACAGGTATCACCAGTGATAATTAGTACACTCATTGCTGGAGGAAGTCAATGATGACAGTTTGTGAACTTCACCTCGAAGATAAAAGGTCTCCTTTTTCTCTCACAATTTGCTCAGTAAGTGTCTGTTCCCCCATTGCTGTCATTTTCCCGGACCTCAAGGCCACAGTGAGAACTCATCTCAATTCCAAATCAGGGAGAGAACTTTAGTGATGCCTCCATGGAAGTTAATGAAGGGCTTACAGAACAAGCCGGGGCAGAAAAACAGAGTTCTTGAAAACAATTTCAAGTTAAACCAGTATATAAAGATTTGGATCTCTTTGACCTGAAACCCTGGCCTGTAATCAGACCTCTCTTCTGTCCCCAGTGAGAGACGAGTAGGTTTTTTTTTTGAAAACCAAGTGCTGGTACCATGAGCCTATCTTCTTGTGAGCTACTGTGTAGGATGGGTTCCCTTCCCCATCAACTGTGTGGATGTTAGAGGCCATATGGTTCTGTGAAACAGGACATACACTGGGAGCCCAACTAAGGACAAACTTCACTGAAGCCTGCAATTAATGAAGGAAGCCTATTTCCAAATGCACACCTGTTCAGCTCAGTTTGGAAATGTGCTATTGACCACCAAGGGTTCTCCTCTACCCTCGAGGAGCCAAGAAGCAGCACCAGAGGCTTCCTGGGTTCTGAACTTCTGTTTGGGGACAGCTTGAATTATGAAATTCTCCCTTCCACCACCTAAAATATGCTGCCACACAAAATTCTTTCCTTATTCTATCCTTGGATGAAAGCGATAAACACAATTCCTCTTCTCTGTGGCTGGTCTTCTCCATAGTGAAGAGCATGATCAGGCTTCTCCAAGATATTGTAAGATATTACTCATCTCCAAGATGAGTAATAGCTCATTGTGCAGCACACAAGGATGTTTTCCTTGGGCATTTTATTTCATGCTGAAAGACTGCAGGGTGGATAGGTAGTGTAATAACCCCTGTCTCTATATGCAGCCCAAACACCCTCTGCCATCCGTAGAGTCCTCCCCCCATGGACAGGTTGCATGTAGGTGATGTTCGAGAAAAATTCTGGGTTAAAGGTACAGATTTGCAGGCCCATACGGTATAGAAGCCACTGGGGTGAATGAAACTCAACCGTGTGCATAGGCCAAGTGCTCTGAACCTCCTGCAGTTGTGGTCTGCATTTCCACATACCTGTTTATGGGACTTTTCTTGGTGAAGGATTTGGCATTTTTCATCCGGTCCCCAAAGGGGAGATCCATGACCCTTAAATGGGAGGCAAGAGTGCAAAGTTGGAGGCCTGGAAAAGCTCAGGATCAATGATTCAGGTAGATGAGGGATAACTTATAAATGAAACTGGAAAGATTAGTATGACCCCCAAAGAATTTACTAATATATTTCTCTGTCCATAGGAGTTGGAGGACGCATGGGCATTCTTGTTCCATCTGGATCCACAATTCTCTTTGTCTGATCAACTCTAGATTCCTGGTAGTGGGGTGCTCTCTCTTATTTGCTCCCTGCCTCCCCACAGCCGTTTCAAAAGGTAGAATCAAAGATACCTTTCATAAATAACCCAGAATTGAATGCAGCTCCCCACTCCATAGTCACAGAGCTGTCTGACTTAGGAAGATGGAAACTCTTTCTACCCATCCGCCTGCCATGCTGGCTGCCGATTCCTGCACCGGTGTCTTCTTTATCAGCTGGGTAGAGAATTGGATGCAACTCCATTATCTTTCCTCTTCACCCCACATGGCCTGACAGAAACGTGTTCAAGGGAAATGAATGGGCTTCTGAAGGCTTCATTCGGGCTCCATCTTCATTATTGGCAGGCACATCTGAAGGAAAATCTGAACCTGCTGGGCCGGGCTGTCTCAGGGTCTAATATTGGCTCTCTGCGGTACTGCGTGACTTACTTATGATTCCAAGTCCAAAGTCTCCTGGAAACAGATGCTATTCCTCCAGGCCTCCTTGAAGCTTACCTTCATCATATGGAAGGTCAGAAGTGAGACTCGATGTGTTCTAAGACTCCTTTTTGCTTTTAGATCCTATCTATTCTAGCCACATCTTCTTTGAGATAAAAAATCAGAGAGGAGGAGCCGTTAGCCCAAGATCACACAGCGAGTTAGTAGGGAAGCCTATATTGGAATCTAGGTTTATTAATGGTAAGTCTGACTTCTGCCAAGAAAGGCAGGAGACTGTGAAGGTGAATTTTCAAACCAACTGACGTGTTCTGTCATCTGCACCTTCTTGGAGTGTGGAGCTTTAAAGAGGTGCAATGAACACAAATCTCAGCAAACTAATGTCAAGGCTGGCTGCCCACCGATGGGACCAACAGTGCAGTTTCCTCAGTGGAAAGTCCTTTATTCAGGTGAGATTGTTTTGGGGGAGTTTCTTCCCGTCCACCTGCCCCTCGTTCCATTATTAAAGGGAAACACCCTTAAAACCCAAAAGCCTTAGAGGTTATCATCGTCCCTGTCGGGGGCGTCGTGAGTCACCCACAATCAGTTGTTCTTTGACTGCGTGGGTCTGTGCCAGCTTCTGTGATAAGGGCTCCACACGGGGTTGTTTTGTCCGTGGGACAGCCCCCAGGGACACTCTTCAAAGCACAGAACCCCCTGACATTGTGCTAGCCAGTCGGAACCGGTACCAGGCACAACCCTCAGGCCTTCCTGCAGGGGATCAGGGGCAACACCAGGCTTCCTTACCCTGCCTGCAGGTGAGGAAACAGGGTCAGAACGGGGAGCCAATTCTGCCAAACTCCCGCGAAGATGCAGAGGAGAGCTCAGGTCAGGAGCCCCGAGCTAGGCGGGTGCTGTCTGCAGGATCCCTGCGGCCGGCTGCTCTGAGCAGAGAAGGGGCCTGTTCCCCTGCAGGCCTGGAGCCAGGCCAGTGCTTTCTGGAGGATTCAGGGCAGAAGAATGAGCTTATAAACCTGCTCTTTAACAATTGTTCACTCTCTCAGCCTGATATGGTCTTGCCTCCACTGCTGGGGGAATTTCAAACAGCACCTGTTTACACATCAAGGGCGTAATGAAGAGAGTTTCCCAGGGCAGCTTCCCCAAGCTCTTGTCATTGTTTGTTTTTAGGGGAGAGAAGCCCTTCTGCAGGTTCCTTCTGATCCTGGCCCGGCCTTAGGCCTGGCGGTGAGGAGCACGGGCTGCAGGGCGGGCTCGGAGCTCCCGGCTTCCAAGAAGCAGACGGGACTTCTAAGTGGGAGGCATTTTCAGTAGCTGCTGAAGAAAGACTTCACTGAGAAAGTCCCATGGAACTAAGACCCAAATAAGGTGAGACTCTGAGACCCTGCATCGGGGGAGGAGTGTGAGGCCTGAGGGAGCAGTGCGGGGTGGGGCAGGCGGGGAGGCTGGGCGCTGTAGCTGCAGGAGGCCACAGGACAGCTCTTGCTGCTGCGTGGGGAGCAGTCTGCTGGGGCCCGTGTGCACCTGCTGCTGGTGGTGGGGCGGCTGGGAGGCTATAAATTAACAAGCCAGACCCTTTAATGCTTAATTAAAGAGCTTCCATGTGCTTATGCCCCATGTTATATCTGCTGGGGGTAAGGCCATCCACCACCATTTTTCAGACCTACCCTATTGAATACAGGATTGAAGTTCCCACCAGAACGGGACATGAAGCTGCGAGCCCGCATCTGCTCCTTGTGGCATCTTTCCCCCTCCCGCCGGCCAGACCTCCTGCAATGCCCAGGAAGGAGCACCGCCCTGGACCCACCTAAGCCCTTGTGTCCTCCCCTCCCCCCCGACCAGAGACGTGTGCAGAGGGCCTGGCCCCCAGTGCCCACCCACAGTGGGTCCCTGTCAGAGGCAGTTCCCCAGAGGTCTCTGCTGTCATCGGGTCCCTCTCCCCTCCTGCTCATGGCTCTGGCCCCTCCTCCTCCCCAGCTTGCTGTCCCCTGCCCAGGCTGCCCTCCTGAGATACACAGTGGAAAGAGAAGTGTGCAGCTTCTCAACCACAATTTTATTTCCTCCTTGCAACAGCCCTTTTAGGAAACGGGCTAGACTCACCAGCCTTCAGCTCCCAGGGCTGACCTGGGAGCCCTGCACGCACACAGCAGGCACTTAGTATTCGTGGAACGCGTTTGCTGCCTGAATATTTGCCTGCAGGAATCCACGGAGAGCAGGGTCGTGAGTGGCCCATGGATCCACTGGATTGGATTACATGTTGGGATTATATAAGAACTTCTACAAAACAACAGCCCTGGACACAGAGAGTGAACGGTCCCGGGCACTCTCAAGTTTCCAACGTGTTCATCATTTCTTCCTCACAGTAATGCACTGAGGCAAGGCTGGTGATCATTCCCGTTAAAGATGAGGAAATCGGCACAGAGAGGGCATTTACTGGCTGAAGGTCCCAGAGCGAGTGGGTAGTGGAGCCTGGGTTTGCCTCCAGGGCCCGTGCGCTGGTCCCTCACTGGCTACAGCCAGCCTTCCCCGCGCCGCTCAGCTGCCCTCCGAGAACTGGCGGACAGTCCCAGGCCTGGTGAAGAGCTAGTGCCTCCCAGGTGGCAGCTGCGGTCCCTTTGTGCCAATTAGCAGGCCTGGCCATACGGACGGATGTCACGAACATCACGAGTTTACACGGGGCACATGGGTGCTGGTCCGGGGCAGAGGTCACCGTGGGGCCCCGCGGCTGCTGTCTGCCCACAGGGCTGCTGGCCGGCCAGTTCGCCTTCTCACCCTAGGCCTCTTCCCCCACAGGCTGCGCTGGCCCCCAGCACACACGCCCCCGCCTCCCAGGACGGCTGCGCCTGACCTTGAGGCCCAGGCCCGGACCAGACGGCACCTCCAACTTCGGTGCCTTCTGTTTATCCAATGTGGCAAACAGCCGTGTGACTAGCTGCCAATTACAAAAAACCCTACAACGGATGGTGGAGAGGGTGAAATGGGCATCCCCACATTCCTATGTTGAAGTCCTAACTCCCACTGCCTCAGAACGTGACTGTGTTTAGAGTCGGGGGTCTTTGAAGAGGGGAGTCAGGTAAATGAGGTCCCTGGGGTGGGCCCTGACCCAGAACGGCAGGACACAGACAGGCCGAGGGTGACCACGGGGCTAGGGGGCACATGGGCAGGAGGACCAGCTTGCCCAAACCGTGACCCGGGGCTTCCAGCCTCCAGAGCTCTGAGGACACAGCCCCTGGCGGCCGTCTCCGCTCCAGCCCGGGGCGCGTGTGAGCCAACGCAGGCCTGGCCCGACTTGCAGGCTGGTGGTCTGGGGCCAGTTCTGCCTGTTTGTCAGGGACCCAGAACACTTCTTTCCTTTTAGCTTTTATTTTCATGTTTGCAGATGGGTTCTGCTGTTTAGGTAGTCAGGAAAGGGAAAAACCGAGAAGGATTTCTTCCCACGTGAACCTTACCACTCATGTTAGGCTTTCCCAAGTTGAACTTTCCAGAACCAAGCCGCACGGCCACCCCTGTGGTCAGGGTCTGGAGGGCTGATTTCAGCCGTGCCCCTTCCCTCCCCAGATAACATGGGCCGTCCACAAATAGGCAGGGGGGCAGATGAGGGGCTGGTGGGTGGGCACATCAGTGTCTCCTGCATAGACTGAGGGCACCCGTTAGACCTGAAGTCATGTGACAAGACCTCACTTGGAGTCACGGTCACCTCAGCCCAAGGTCTGCCTGTAGGGTGGACGCCGGTGCTCATGTGGCGGGGCCCGGGCTCACCTGGTGGGGCTGTCTGCCCACTTGCCAGGACATCTCTTCCTAGAACGTTGTGACCACACGGACCTGTAGTTGTGTAGGATCATGAGCCCTGTTTATCTGCAAATGAATGACCCGAGCCCACATGAGCGCCTCTCTGGACTTACAGAGAAGAGGCCGGGCGTTCGGTCTGCTCTTTAGAGAAGGAGAATTCATTCCTAAAGGGTTTTTCACCCTGCATCCGTTTCCAGTTTGGTCCTTTATCCCGCTGAGATATAACCACTCATCTCTGGGGATGGCAGGCAGCAGCTGGGGAAGAAGGGTCTGAGCCCTGGCATGACTATATCTAGCCCAGACCCTGGGTATCCCCAGGACTGGAAGAAGCTCCTCTCTAAGCTCCAGAATCCTGCAGGACTGATGCAGGGAGACGGCCACTCAACAGGGAAGAGGCATTCAGTGCTCTTCCTGCTGCTGGCCAGGTTTTTGTGGGTCTGGCTGGTGGGGAGAGGGGCTGAGCGGAGAGGCTGAGATCCCTACACGCCAGCCTGAAGCCCTGAGTTCAGAGACCTCCTGCTCATTAGTGCTGCTCCTTGTGCTCAGCTAACATCATTCAATGGATGTTTGCACCGAGTGAAGGGAAGTGTCTGCTCGTCTTGCCTTCCATTCTGTGGCATTTTGTTCTGGCAGCCCGAGCAGACTGACACAGGAAATGATCTTTCCTCCAGGTTCATGGAACGGTATCCCACGTCATTACCAACAATGGTGCGTACAGGAACTCTCTCTGGTCCTTTATGTGTGAACTGCTGACTCATTCATTCATCATTCATAGTCCCTTCCCCTTCCCACTGCCGTGAGAAGCTGCATGAATGAGTATCATACGTATCCTTGAGGGGCCCATTCATGGGGCCAAGTCTATCTGTTTTCACCCCTGTCATCACAAAGTGGGACCATGCATACACTTTGCACTCACATGGCATGAAGAGGAGCGTCCCGGTGTGTTCTTGCCCCGAAGCCACTTTACTTCTATATCCCTTACCGCAGGAGGATCTGAGGGGATCTGGACCGTTTGGAAATCCCTCAGAATATTACATTATTGGGACTCCTGGGTGGCTTAGTCATGAAGCGTCTGCCTTCGGCTCAGGTCATGATCCCGGAGTCCTGGGATCGAGCCCCGCATCGGGCTCCCTGCTGGCGGGAAGCCCGCTTCTCCCTCTCTCACTCCCCCTGCTTGTGTTCCCTCTCTTGTTCTGTCAAATAAATAAAATCTTTTAAAAAATTACCTTATTGATTATATATTGATGACATCCGACCAATTGGATGGGTGAGTAAGAAGTATCAAGAATGTTGGTGACACTCTATCTGGTGTAAGTTGAGCCAATGACACCCAAAGGGCCTGTCGCATGAGTTAGATTTGGGGTACAGCGTATGCCCTGAATCAAGGCTTTTCCCTGTGATGCTATCACATTCAGGGTCCGATCAGTCTCTGTCATGGGGGGTTGTCCTGTACTCTGTAGGTGGCTTAGATTCAAAAGTGTGGGAGCCAAACGGAGTGGAGGGGGTGTAAGCTTGCTGCCCATCACCCCAAGCCCAACTCTGAGCTGTTTATGTGTCCTGATTGCTGAAGGAAAAGTGCTTCCATCAAGAGGCATTAGTAAGAATCCCATGTTTAAGCTGGGGTTCCTGTTTGTGTGTGTACAACCCCCGGGAGTCCGGGCTCAGAAGGGCTTACATGTGCTCCAAAGCACCTCTGTCGCCTCCTTGAAATGATGCAAACATTTTAAATAAGGGACCTACATTTTCATTTTGCCTGCATCCCACAAAGTATGGAGTCAGTCCTGCTGCCTGGTCACTTTAAGATCCTTGTGCCAAAAAAAAGTTTCTGTTCTCACTACAGCGGTCTTTGATTTGGTTTTAAGAGTATGGGAAGAGATCTCACTTTCTTTTCTTTTTATTTTTTCAGAAAGCTTTACTGAGTTATAATATACAAAACTGCATATATTTAATATATATCATTTGTTGAGTGTCAGTGTGTGTACACACCCATGAAACCATCACCAGAAGGTAGTAGTAGACACATCCAGCGCACCCAACAGTTTCCCTGTTTGCCATTGTCGTCATGGTTTGCACGAAGACATTTAACACGAGATCTATTCTAACAAATTTTAAGTGTGCAATTCAGTGTTGTTAACCATAGGCAATATAACTTCATTCCTACATTTTTTTTTTTTACTTTAAATAGATCTCACTTCCTGTTTTGCTCTGGTGCATCACACCAAGACCTTTGGAATGAAAAGGGAAACGAGAGGTTATGAGATTTAAAGAACTCATATTACAGGTGGGAAATCCAAGGACCAGAAAGGGAAAGTGAGTTTTCTGAAGTCACACAGCAGAGCCAGGATAAGACTGTAATTTTTCAGGCTTCTTAATCGAGGTGAACCTCATTCATTCAAAATGCAGGCAAGCCTTTTAGACATGACCACGAGGTCCCCCCACTTAGATGCAGTCCACAGAGACTGGATTGGCCAGTAGCAAAGTGAATGAGACATTATCTCAAGCAATTTAGAGACACATGGGAGAGACCAACACACACTCAACCAACAACATGCATAATGTGATATGCCCCAGGGTGAGGTTCAAATTCGGAGGCTGTCATTTTGTGCTAGATGCATGGAACAGATTAGTTCAACATCCACGAGCCTTAATTGTTTTCCTCTTAAGATGAGTCCGGTAATCGCTATGCTTATGTAAAGAGATGATGTGAAATAAGCTCATGAAAAGGCTTTTAAAGAAAAATGAAAGGTGATTCCCAGGGATGGAACTTACCACAAGGGTTTATTTTGAGAGCAGGCTGTAAGAGCTTGGGACCAAGCAGGTGTCCCCCCAGGGGTAAATGCACTATTGGAGTCACATGCACAGGAACTGAAGCTACATGGTATTTAGCCAGTGCTTCTGGGCCTTTAAAAGTAATCATTATAAAACTAATTATGAGTTCTTAAAACTCTGCTTATGAGCAAGGTCCTCCTTGGAAAGTCTTAAATACTATTTATTTACTTCTCTATCTATTTATTTATTTATTTGAGAGAGAGAGAGAGAGTTCCCATGTGAGTGGGCGTGGTCAGAGGGAGAGAGAGAATCGGAAACAGGCTCCCAGCTGAGCGCAGAGCCCCAGGCGGGGCTCGATCTCACGACCTGGAGATCATGGCCTGAGCCAAAAACAAGAGTCAGAGGCTTAACTGGCTGAGACACGCACCTGCCACTTGAATATTTTTAAAAGCACATTGAGTCAAATTTTCAATGATATTTGCTGGTTGTCTTTCTGTTTTACAGCCCACAGGGGTTTCCTTCACAACATCTGTGTTTCCCTTTCATGCTTTAGTTTGGGGCCCTGGATCAGCGGAGGAGGAAGGTAAAATGGGACTGTCTGCCAAGCTGTTGGTGGCCCCAGCGGCTCTGAGATGTGGCTCGGGCATCCGTCCCCGAAGCCACTGCTGACTTCGTTTGACCTCAGGAGAGATGCTTTCTCTTAGCCTTTTTGTTTATTCGATTTGCACAATCCCAGCCATAAGAAGTTAGAGGCTTGGCAGAGGACGCAGACACCTGCCAGGCCATGCAGCTGCTGTGGTCTCATTTAATCAGCGGACCTTCTGTGCAGCCTTGATCTGTGAGCCACAGAAATCAGAGGCTGTTTGTAGGGCTTCGGAGAAGAGCCGGATGGGTGAAGTCCCGGTGGAGGGAGTTTCCCCTTCCTTGGTTGCGGGAATGACAACACCGGTTCTCCACACTGTGCAGGTATGACGCGCCCCTCCCCTCCCCTCGTCCCTCTGAGAGGACTCCTCCTGCCTGCAGGGGCCCGGGCAGCGGAGTAAAGTCCCAGCTCTGCCTCCAGTGAGACTCTTGACCATTCATACAACTTCTTGCGTCTTTGGCCTCCATTTCTCGGATATACCAGGAAGGATCTGGGCTCTATGATCTATAGATATCCTCCACTCTTCCCTTCAGGACCAGGCACCAGAGGGGATCTTAATCCGGCTCGATACTGGGGAACTGCCACCACGAAGCCCACCTTATCAATGAGGAGACAGAAAACACGGAAGTCAGCAAGCAAGGGAGAAGAGCCTACTTTCAGGCTGTGGCATGCGCTCAGAGTGAAACCCATGAATGAACGAGGAGCCTGGAGAACACACACCTGACCCTGCTCTCCCTCCCCCACACCCCCGCTCCTCTCGGTGAATCCAGAGGGCCCTAGAGCCAGGACAGATGAGGGAGGGAGGGCAGGTCTGGAGGGAAGAGCTCACATGGTTCACATCCTCAAAAGAATTTGAAATGATGTCGAGTTCTTAATTCATTCAAAGAATTTGTAGTCAAAAAGTGTTAGTACTTTGTACACTGATGATAATGAAATTATTGCATACAGAACCACGTATTTTATGTGGGGAGAAAAGACAGCCTCACAGCTGGTGAGTTAAACAGCAAGGAATTGGGAAAAAGGACAAGACAACTTTTCCCCGCCTCCTCATAATACATAATAAATATCTACATTTAAGACTAGAAAGTAGTGACTTAGAAAATAAACATTGAGCAGGGCAGTATTTGTTTCTTCAAAGTGCTAATAACTCAGAAAACATGTAATAATATTGATCAAGAGAGAAATAATAGTGGGTAGACATAAACGATAGGAAATGAAGTGGGACGTAAGTGCAAATACAAAACATTAAAGATACAACTGTCTATTATGAGTGCAGTATGTCCATGAATTAGACAAAACGAGAAAATAGCTGTATATAATTCCAATTTGATACAAATGCTGCCATTAAACAACTCATCCCCAACTCACCTGTGAGGCACCCGAATATAGACCAAGCAGGGATGCTCTAGAAGAAAGAGACATTCAGGCCAGGTACGGAATAGAGATCCCAAACTCCTGAACGAGATGTTAGCAAACTGAATCTAGACAAGGGAGTAGTGGGGCAGAGAAAAGCTAAGTGCTGTGTCCGAGAGCTTTGGGATGGTAGGTGGCTGAGCCAGGACTGGATTCCAAAGTCAGTGGCCTTAACTTTAGCTTCTGTCTCTAGAGACAGAGTCCTGCTTGACAGTGATTAGTAGGATGGTGTTGAGAGGTCTGAACTTTGGAAAATCGGGAAAAATCAGTATACATCAGCAGACGGGATTCTGAGTGCCTTTGTGGTTCTGTCATTGGTTCTTCTCCGGCCCTGGTGCTGACTGGGAGAGGGTGAGCAACCCATCTCGGGTTGCCTGGGACTGTCCCTGTTTTAGAACCACAGACCTCCCTTGCTGGGTAATGCCCTCAGTCCTGTCGCCCTGGATGCATGCACCCCAGTGTTCTTTATGTTCCTGGGGACCCCCTGCTGCGTAGAGGACCGAGCTGGGCAGAACGCTCCGTTTGCTTAGTGACACTGGGTGACAGAGACACAGAGACAATTGGAGGCGCAGGGGTGTAAACCACCACGGACAAGGGTCTCCGGAACCCTTTCTGGTGCTGGAGCTTGAAAGGCCCCACAAGTCTTACCAGTTATCACAATGATGGCCTAACAAGATGGGCCTCCTTGGCCCCCCTTTGAATGAGAAAAGGAAAAGCTAAATGGATGTGAGGCAAAGGGAAGAAAGTTTGAATGAGTTAATCAATTAATGAAGTAATAACTTCATTGCTTTTATTAAAGTGACATCCTTGATTCATACGGTGGCACTTGGCCTCCCCCCCGGCTCACGGAGCCCACTGGAGCTTGACCAAGCCACCTCAGGTGCCCCCAGAGCAGCCTGGACTCCCTCCTGGGTTCCGGCTGTCACCTGAGACCCTGCCCACAACCTCCCTCTGCTCTCTCCTGAAGCGGGCAGGTGGCCCGGCCCATTGCTGGCTGCAAGTCAACAGAGGACGATTCCTTCTCCTTGGACGGGAGAGAGGTGGCCAGGCAGCCCTGGTCCAGCTCCAAGAATACCTGGGACACCTGGCATGAGGACTTCTGCATTGCTGCTTAGAGCTGGCATTCAGAGCCCTCACAAATATTATTTCTAGGAGGACTGGGCTTGGAATTTTCCAAGATCATCAGAATTCCTTGGAGCCTCAGAATGGTGTTCTCGGAACACTGCTGGACACAGAGAAGACATTTACTGGGATTCAGGGCTGTTCGCCTCCAAAGACTTTGTTCTCCTGACAAGCTGGTCATTCACTGCTTTCTACTCCTAGATGGTGCGCTCTCTCAGGGTAGGGACTGCAGCCTTGGCGTCTCTATATTCTCCGGGCCAAGCACAGGGCCGGGCACCCAGGGATGCTCAGGAAATGCTTCTCTATATTTCTGTCCCTCTTCCCTTCTCCTTCTGGTCTCACTGGCCTGGGTGTACACAGTATAAGGGCGAGGCATAAACTTGAACCCACAGACCTGAGTCCACATTGACTGGGTGTGGCTGGGGAAACGGGGAGCATACTTTGAAGCCACATGGATGTGGGCTCAGTTTCTAGGGGTTTATTCCTCAGCCTCATTTTTTTCATCTCTGATATAGTAGTTACCTAGTTGAGTACTTTTATAGTTACAGATTGTGTTGACTCAAACTGATAGGCAAATACTCCACAAATGAGTTCCATCTTCAAAGACGTTTAGACTTCAGGAGCACCTGGGTGGCTCTGTCGATTAAGCCTCTGCCTTCAGCTCAGGTCATGATCCTGGGATCGAGCCCCACATCAGGCTCAGTGGGGGGCCTGCTTCTCCCTCTCCCACTTCTCCTGCTTGTGTTCCTTCTCTCACTGTGTCTCTCACTGTCAAATAAATTAATAAAATATAAAAAAAAGAAGTCTGGACTTTAGTAACTTTTTTATGAACTGTAAGACTTATCAGAGCTTCTCATAGTCCACTGGATATTGTAAGCCTCTGAGAGGGGTCTACGTGAGCCACAAGCCTCTCCTCGTCCACTGGACGTTGGAAGCCTCTGAGAGGGGTCTACGTGAGCCACGTAGGCTGAATGCCACGGGTCGTTTTGTCAAGGAACATATTAAAGGACTAGTGTTTTGGAACCTACTTTGGGGAGCACTAACAACACCTTTGGAAGGCGATAAGACGAGTATCTGCTCTGGGAATCGTTCTCGTCGTCATTACTATCGCCTCATGACTTATTCATCAGCTGAAACAATACAGGGGACCTGGATGTGAACAAACTAAGATCGTGCTTCAAAATTCACAAACGATTTTCTGGACAGAATTTCATGCTGGATTCGGTCAGGCCTGTCTCCTGCGAATTTCACTAGGTTTAGAACATACAAATTGAAAGTAGACAAATCCCTTCTCTCCTTGCTAATTAGGATGACGGATGGCAGAGAAGGGATCATCCCATGTCACAGTTGAGATGATGTTACTGCTTTTAATTAACCATACAGGGACTTGAGTGATGGTCGTGCAGATGCATGTGCGCTCACTCACACCCCAGACTCAAGGGGACATCAGAGGAAAACACCACTTGGCATTTTCCATCATCTCTCTTTCCATGAGATAAGCTAAAGAAATGCAGACAGGGGAGTGGGGGATTCACAGCACTGGCCTTTCTCTAAGACTTCTTTGGGGGTATGTTTCCCTTCCTTAGACACTCTCCATCCCAAACAGTCACTTAAATGATAAATGATTTACCATCACTTCCACGCATATTCCTGTAGCCACCGAGTGTTGCTGGTTTTTAAGCCTATCCAACATCCCCAGCCTGGGAGTCCACTTCTGGGTTCTTATCCAGGACCTGCTGTCTGTGAAGGCGTTTCTGCTGTCCGCCCCCATCACCCCACCCACCCCGCCTCTTCTAGGAGGCTGGATCCATGAGGCCACGAGAGCCTCTGGGCTTGGCTGGCCCTGACTACTCCCTCCCAATTCAACAAACATTTGATGATCACCTGCTAGTTTCTGGGCCCTGGTTATATGGAGGAGCCCAAATTCACTTCTGATCTCAAGGATCAAACAGTCTAGTTGGGTGGGGAAACAGAGACACACAAATATAATGCAGGGACCATGTAAGTAACTGAGGAGGGGCTGGAGTCCTGGTGCCAACCACGGGGCTTGCTGCCAGCAGAAAGGGCCCCCTAAGGCTGCCCACTGCCCTCCCGCCCTCCTCCCACCTCTCCTCCCCCTTTGCCCCTGGCCCCCCATGACCCTTCATTTCAGACCGTAGATGACAGGGTGCGGCCACGGAGGAGAGAAGGTACCCTCTATGCTGTTGCTGGGGCTCCACGTCACTGGGACTGAAGGCCACTCACAGACAGCCACATGGAGGCGCGGGTATGTTCAAGTTTTGCCTACTGTCACTCAGCTAATAAACAGCAGAGATTGGATTTGTACCGTCAGCTCATCTCTGTGGGGGGTGGTGTTGGTGCTTTACCCGGCAGGGGCACCCAGCCTCCACGACGGCTCCCCATGTCCCCTTCTCCTGACATTGGTTCTCCACGGAGAGAGCATGCCCCCTCCCTGAGGACAGCCTGCAGCCGATGACTGGCTAGGAAGGAAGCACAGATGGCCAGGCCCCTGCCTGCCGGAGGCGGGGGGAGCAGCTCTGTGGAGACCCTCCCCGGCTGGGATCAGGCTCAGCTGGGGCCCCTCTTCTGCTCTGCCTCCCTTGCTTCCTTGTGGGTGACCCTGTCAACAAGCCATCAGCCAGGTGAATCCCACCCCTGTCTCGGGCTCTGCTTTTGGGAGCCTGAGCCAAGATGTTCTCCAAAACCCAGACCCCTCCTCATGCCGTGTTCAGATCACAACTCAGCCTTTCCCTGTGCTGTTCTATGCCCTGAGATGCCGGTGGGTAAGAGTGAAGTTGGCCATGAGATGTCACCGCCTTCTGGTTTCCAAGCCAATGCTTGGCTGGACGTGAAATGCAGAAGAGAGAGAGAGAGGTTGGGGTGTCTGCTCCCCTGTGCTGTCCTGCCCTCCTGCCCTACCGGGACCTGCACCTGTCTCTGCGGGGCCCTGGTTTGGAACACAGCCCCTAACACTGAGCCCTGCCCCCTCTTCTCCAGGAGTGGCCGTGTCTCCCGCACCCACTGCCACTCGTCCCCTGGCTTGGCATCTTTTGCTAGGGTCCCTTCCATAAAGGGTCCCTTTGTTCCCAGTCTCGGCGACATGTCCTGCCGATGGGGACATCTGTTTCCCACCAGGCACGACCGCTTCAGCATTCAGTTGACAGGTCGACTCAGACTGACCGCCAGCAGCCACCTGCATTGGTGTGTTGTGAAGGATTCGGGTGTTTCCCCAGCAGGGACGGTGCTGTGATCTACTAGTGATGCCTGTCAGTGTGCAGCAAGGGAGGGTGACAGGAGTGCCACGCGGTGGCTGCTGGGTCCCTGAGCTCCCCTTCAGCTAGATTTCTAGACCCATTGGTGGACGGAGATGAGCTTCCCTGACCATAGTAGCCTAAAGTAGGACAGCAGGCTGGCAGCCTATGGTCACATCATCTGTGACACTGTGGGGAACCCCTGTCCTGAGTGACCTCGCGGTTTATGGGCTCAGGCGCTGCTGACAGGGACGGACCACCAGGGGGCGGCCTTTCCCAGGTTGTTGGCGGGCAGGTGGAAAAGGACCAGGTGGTCTCTTGAATGCAAGCCCTTCCCGCTGCGGGTGAAGGGAGCACTATATCATCGCAAGGGCATCCTTGGAGTCAGGAACTTTTTTTTTTTTCAATTCCTTCCTCTACCCCAATTCTCTTTCATAAATTCCTATTTTCATCTAAAATATTTTTTGATCACCTATTCTGGGCCAAATTTGGTGGTATGTTCTGAGGGGGAGTAAAAATGACGCTACAGCTTAAGTCTATGAGGGCAGGTGGGAAGTCCTAATTACAGGGATCCATTACTGAATTCGATTTAAAGTATGAGGGTTGGAGAATGGACGTTTCTCGATGGAAGACCTGAGCTTCTGGGAGGAGTGAGGCAGGTTCGGAGCTGGTGGGTTGCTGGTCCAGGCAGTGGGGAGCAGAGCCTGGGGCAGGAAGAGGAGGGACTAGAAACCAGGCTGGAGCATTTGGACTCCCCGGGTGCTGAGCAGGTGAGTGAGGAGGAAGTGGAGAGGGAGACGGGAGCCCTGGGCGGGCTGAGGGCAGAGCCAGTGGGTCCAGCCATGTTCCCTGCAGCTGGGGAATGGTGAGCGGGGGCTGGGAGGAGATGGGAGGGGGAGGCACAGCCCTTAGGTCCTCATGTGTGTGATGCAGAGACACTGTGCGTGTCCCGGGCTGTGTGAGGCTCAGTGGGGTTCTGCGCGGCAGTGTGTTTTGTAAACGACAACATTGAGGGCCTCCTTACGCTTACTGCCACTCTCGGGGAACCAGCACCATGGCTGCTAGTCTCCTGTGTGGCAGCAAGTGTGCTTCCCCTGATACCCACACACATTCTCTCAGCCCTGGGGGGCAGAGCCCCTGCAATCCCTAAAGAAGTGTCTTTCCCCCTCCCTTCCCTCTCTGCATCCAGCCTTTGACATCCCATCTCTGTCTCTTTCAAGCTGCCTGCATCTCCCCTTCCTGCCCAACCCACCTCTGCCAGTGGCTTCAAAACTCCTCTTTGGGATCCTCAGGACCTTCCAGGCTCCTTCCACCCTGAATGCCCAACACTTAACAACTCTGTGTGCAACTGAAGGCCATTTAGGAGGGCTAGCAGATGCTGGGGCCCTGTGGATGTCCCATCCAGACCCTTAGGCTCTCTTAGGGGGTGTCTTTGCCTTCTTTGTCCTCTGAACTTCTATTTGCACCTCAGACCTCGGTGGACTGAGTCCCCAGGATGCCCTTCCGTGTTCCCAGAGCTCCCATCCTCACATCTAAGGGAGCACACGTGTGGCTTGGGGTCTGCTTCTCCATGGTGTGGTCAGCTGAAGGATGGGCCCCACAGGACTCACGCTGAGAGGGGCACCAGCAAAAGCTCATCAAGATATGACTATGTGAGCCAAGGAATAATTGACTTAACACAAGTCTATGAGGACATTTCTCCCAAAAATGCACATTGGAAGAAGCCCCCCAACTCCCTGCCAAAGCGTGGCATAATGAGGGACAAGCCCCCCACATTCTAGGAAACTCCCCTCAGGCTGCAGAGAATCATAAATGGATAAAAATATCATTTTGTTTTCAGCTCTCTGTTCCTTTTTGAGGTGCCCATAGAGAATAATCTCAGATTCCAATCAGCAGCCCAGCGCCCAGGAACTGAAGGGAGGCTCTTCTCCTTCCCATTGTGAGCAAGTGAACCAGTAATAAATCCCCAATTAGCAAGAAGGAACATTGATTGAACTTTCTCTTCTTGTCCTCCACTTTTGTTTAGGGCTCCCTGTAAACAGGCTGTGTGGCTGGCGTTCAAGAGGAAAGAAAATTGAATTTAAAGTTATTTTAAGCTTGCCATGATTAATGTCGTGCCAGGTAAGCCATGGAAAGGGATATTAAAAGACTACAAAAATCACTCCACTCTTAAAGCAGCAGAAGTGATCTTCCTGTGTGTGTGTGTGCATATCCCACGGACCCCTCTCCTAGCCCGGGCTGTCATAACAAGACTACTGGGGACTGGGCTGCTTAGCCAGCAAACAGCTGCTTCTCCCAGTGCTGGAGTGCAGGCAATCAGAGGTCAAGGTGGTGGAAGATTCAGAGTGTGGTGAGGGCCATCTTCCTGGCTCACAGACAGCTGCCTTCTGGTTGTGCTCACATGAACTTTCCTCAGTGCTCCTGGAGAAAAAGCTCGCTCTCTTCTTCCTTTTCTTACAAGGGCACTGATCCCAACATGGGAGCCCCATACTCATGGCCTCATCTAAGGCTTATTATCTCCCAAAAGCCCCACCTCCAAATACCTTCCATCCCATTAGGGGCTAGGGCTGCAGCATATGAATTTTAGAGGGACACAAACATTCAGCCAAAAGAGTTCTTTCACAGGAAACAGATACAAAACCATAAACCTTCCAAGGAGTTGGTAGCATACCGTCTCTACACATCTATATGATGGGTTCATACAGAATGTACCCATGGAGAGCATAAAACACATATGGGTATAGCCCAAGTATTCCATATTCATGGAACACAGCACATAGACTCATTCTACAGACTCAGAGCACTAAGGATCATGGTCAAACATCAGGCCAACTCTGTGACCCTAGAAGCCATGTCCCAAGGTTGACCTTCACCAAACTCACCACCCTTGTTTTTAAAATGGCAATGCCAATCTTAGATTTGGTGCATTTCTGCATGAGATGTTTCTACAAGAAACATTCGCACAGAGGCTGACACCTACTACATATGGACACACACCGAGACATGAATATTATAAAAACATAGGCTTCCACCTTGCATATAAGGGATAGAGATTGAGTTCTCATCTGTGTGTGTGTGTGTATGTATGTGTGTGTGTGTGTGTGCGCGTGCGCGTTCAGTTTAGAATACTACTTTCAACAGTTTTACCCCAAATATTTTTATGTTTGTTACCATCTTCTTATGATTCAAAAGGAATTTCAGGATTTGGAGTTGGATCTGGATTCATGCCCTGTCTTTGCCGATCTGCAAGATACTTCGCCTCCCTGAGCTTCAGCCTCCTCCGTAGGTGGGAAAAGTAGACTTAGCTTCAAGAGCTTGGGGATGAAATCAGATAACTTGTGAGTTTGTTCATTCATTCTAAAAGCATTTCCTTAGTCTCCTTGTCCCCAAGCAGGAAGAGGATGGAAGGAAAAGTGCAATGGAATTCCAGCCCCTAGGACTCCCCCCACAATGGACAATGCAACTTGGGAAAACACCATTCACTGCAGTCTCCTGCAGCTGCAAGGGTTACCATGAGAGGGGATCCTAGTTCATGCTGAGCCACATGGATGGATGAGGACTGCACAGGAGGAAGGCCAGCCCAGCAGCTCTTCCCTACCAGTTCTTAAAGACACCCGACACTCTGTGTTCTTTCTCTATAACATTAGGGAGGATGTTAAGAATGACCTCTTAAGTGGCAGGACAGTCTCATCTTCTGACTACCATCTCTCCCACATCCTTGCAGTAGCACTTACTGGTCTGGGCTGTGCCTTGCCCCACAGCCTCCTTCAGCCCAGCAGCCAGGGCAATTTTCATAAAGTGCAAGTGGTACCACATAGCTCCTCTGTTTCTATTCCTCTGGGGCTTCTTACCCCTCTCAGGGTGGATGCTAGTCCTCTTTCCCAGAGGCTGCCCCATTTCCCCTTCTATCCTGTTGTCTCCTACCTTCTATCCTTGCTCATGTAGCTCTAGCTACACCGGCCCCCTTCTCCTTCCCAGAACAAGCTGGACCCACTGCCTCCTCCCTGGGTGATTCTGTCCCCTCTCTTGCTGTGTCCTCCATCCAAAGCTCCTTTTCTCCCAAGCCCACAGGGCTTGTTTTCTCTCTTCCTTCAAGTCTCTTTGAGTGTGGAAAGTGCCTATTCTATGTCCTGTTCCCAGAGGAAGGCACTGAGAGGAGATAACCCTCAGGAGAGTGGAGGGAACTGCTCTCAGGAGTGGCCCCTCTGTTGTAAAAGGGGAAGTGTAAGGCAGAATGCACTTGCAGCAGAGGCCTCATTGGCCCCAGAGCTGCAGCCTGGGAGGTCCTTCCAATGAGGGGCATAGGGGCTGGGATGATCCTTCCAATGAGGGGCATAGGGGCCAGGATGGTCCTTCCAATGAGGGGCATCAGGCCCGGGTTGGTCCTTCCAATGAGGGGCATCGGGCCTGGGATGGTCCTCCCAATGAGGGGCATAGGGCCCGGGATGGTCCTCCCAAT